>WNWK01031458.1:0-22686 GCA_009830355.1 Cherax destructor
ATGCATGTCATTTTCGTACTGTTTCTGGGCCTCCCTCCGTACCTGTGCGTACTCGTTTCTAGCTCTGCGACTAATCTCTTTGTTTACTTGGGTTCTTTGCCTTCTGTACCTTTTCCATTCTCTGTCACTCTGAGTCTTTGCCTCCCTGCACCTTTGGGTAAACCAGGGGCTCTTTTTGGCCTTCCCATTTGATCTTTTTCCTTTGGGTATAAACCGTTCCTCTGCCTCCTTGCACTTTGTCGCTACATATTCCATCATTTCATTTACTGACTGTCCTTCCATTTCCCTTTCCCACTGAACCTCCAGCAGGAAATTCCTCATATCCATGTAGTCCCCTCTTTTAAAGTCTGGTTTGTCTCTTTCAGTACCGTTTTCCCTCCCCACCTGTAGCTCTACTATATACTCAAAGCTCAGCACCATATTGTCGCTGGCTCCCAGGAGGCTCTCGTGTGTTATGTCCTCGATGTCTGAGCTATTCAGGGTGAATACAAGGTCCAGCCTTGCTGGTTCGTCCTGTCCTCTCTCTCTGGTCGTGTCCCTGACATGTTGGTGCATCAGGTTTTCCAGTATCACGTCCATCATCTTGGCTCTCCATGTTTCTGGACCCCCACGTGGTTCTTGGTTCTCCCAGTCGATCTCCCTGTGGTTGAAATCGCCCATGACCAGTACTCACCTAAGTTACCATTTTGTCCTAGGCACATGTCAATTAGACACTAGGCCTGTTGTATATATGTGTGTGTGTATGTGTATGTAAGGAAACACTTCGAAATGTTTCTGCCCCACCGGGAATTGAACCCGGCCCCTCCGTGCGTCAAGCAAGAGCTTTACCCACTAGACCACCGGGGGCGTGGGTGTATGTGTGTGTGTGTGTGTGTGTGTGTACGTACTTACCTATTTGTGGTTGGAGGGATAGAGTCACAGCACCTGGCTCTGCCACCTCGCTGGTCACTACTAGGTCCACTCTGTCACTTCTCCATGTGCTTTATCGTATCTCTTCATCAATTCAAGATTGATGGACTGACAACATCGTCTCAAGATTGAGGGCCTGACAACCTCACACTCCTCCTGTTCTTCACGTTTCTCCTTTGTATGGACTGATGAAGCCACTGTGTGGCGAAACGTTTCCTCAATAAAGATACCCAAGTGTTGCATATGTGTCTAATTTACCAACTCGTCGGTTCTCTGAACCATTCATTCACACCCCTCTCTCTCTTGCCTTATCGCTGTCACCCTGTCGTAGAACTCCAGTAGGTTTGTGACACAGGATTTCCCGTCCCTGAAACCGTGTTGGCCGTCGTTGATAAGCTCCTTCCTTTCTAGGTGCTCAACCACCCTTCTCCTGACTATCTTCTCCATGACCTTGCATACAATACATGTCAGTGACACTGGTCTGTAGTTTAGTGCTACGTTCCTGTCTCCTTTTTTAAAAATTGGAACTACATTTGCTGTCTTCCAAACCTCAGGTAGTTGCCCTGTTTCGATAGATGTGTTGAAGATCGTTGTTAGGGGTACACATAGCTCCTCTGCTCCCTCTCTCAGGACCCATGGAGAGATGTTATCTGGCCCCATCGCCTTTGAAGTATCTAGCTCGCTTAGTAGCCTCTTCACTTCCTCCTCATTTGTGTGTATTGTGTCCAGCACTTGATGGTGTACCCTACCTCTCCTCCTTTCTGGAGGCCCTTCTATCTCCTCTGTGAACACCTCTTTGAATCTCATGTTGAGCTCCTCACACACTTCCCGGTCATTTCTTGTGACCTCCCTCCTACCTTCCTCAGCCTGATCACCTGGTCCTTGACTGTTGTTCTCCTCCTGATGTGGCTGTACAGCAGCTTTGGGTCAGATTTGGCTTTCGCTGCTATGTCATTCTCGTACTGTCTTTGGGCCTCCCTTCTGATCTGTGCATATTCATTTCTGGCTCTACGACTGCTCTCCTTATTCTCCGGGGTTCTTTGCCTTCTGTACCTCTTCCATTCCCTTGCACACTTGGTTTTGGCTTCCCTGCACCTTTGGGTGAACCATGGGCTCATCCTGTCTTTTTCGCTTCTCCTGTTACCCTTGGGTATAAACCTCTCCTCAGCTTCCTTGCAAATTGTTGTCATATATTCCATCATCTCGTCTACTGACTTCCCTGCCATCTCTCTGTCCCACTGAACTCTGTGCAGGAAGTTCCTCATGCCCACATAGTCACCTTTCTTGTAGTTTGGCTTCATTTGTGCAGCCCTTCCTGCTCACCCCTCCACTTGTAACTCTACTATGTATTCGAAACTTAGAACCATATGATCACTGGCCCCAAGGGGGCTTTCATGTGTGATGTCCTCAATATCTGCACTACTCAGGGTGAATACTAGGTCCAGTCTCGCTGGTTCGTCATTTCCTCTCTCTCTGGTAGTGTCCCTTACGTGTTGGTACATGAGATTTTCCAGTACCACCTCCAGCATCTTAGCCCTCCACGTTTCTTGGCCCCCATGTGGCTCCAAGTTCTCCCAATCAATTTCCTTATGGTTGAAGTCACCCATGATCAGTAGCTTCGCCCTGCTCGCGCGAGCCCTTCTGGCCACTTCTGCCAGAGTGTCAATCATCGCTCTGTTACTCTCATCATACTCTTGCCTTGGCCTCCTGCTGTTCTGTGGTGGGTTATACATCACTGCAATTACCACCTTGGGACCTCCAGACTGTAGCATCCCTACTATGTAATCCCCAGCTTCTCCTCCGTCTCCTCTCTCCGTCTCGTGTGTGTGTGTGTGTGTGTGTGTGTGTGTGTGTGTGTGTGTGTGCATGCATATGTAAATGTGTATCTAAGTTCGCTTTTTACTTAGCAAAATTGGATTCATCTGCAATATTCTGCTACTTTATTCTGTATTATAGTTACACACTGGTAATTAAAACTAATTGTGTTTCCCTGTTATTTCCCATCATGCATAATGGGATTCATACACCGTGTTGAAATCTACCATTAATGTCATGTCAGTGTGTGTGTGTGTGTGTGTGTGTGTGCGCGCGCAAGGAGCGGGGTATGGGTGTTGTACAGATTTATCAAACTGCCATGATCCAGCCACTGAATATTTAATATCATATTGTTGGACTATGTATTGGTAGAAAAAAAGACTGATGAGTAGACTTCAGAATGAGCATGTTTATAGAGGGGCCACAGATATATCTGATCATTTTTTAGTTGTAGCTACAGTGAGAGTAAAAGGTAGAAGGTATACAAGGAGAAATGCATCACCAAGTAAGAGAGAGGTGAAGGTTTATATATTAAACGAGGAGGCAGTTAGGGTAAGATATGATAAATTAGACACATATGCAACACTTGGGTATCTTTATTGAGGAAACGTTTCGATACACAGTGGCTTCATCAGTCCATACAAATAAGAACAGGAGGAGTTTGAGGTAATCAGTCCCTCAACCTTGAGTCGATGTTGTCAGTCCATCAATCTTGAAAAGAATACAGCATATGTGCGAAGAAGTAGCTTATATACCGTAAGCAGGAGAGGTGCAGCAGTCGTAGGTGGTGTCACATTTGACCAATGTGGAAGTAGGTCGTGCCCAAGGATTAGGCAAGTGAAGAATTCCCTGTATTAAGATCCCAAGATGTTGCTGTGTCAGACAGGATGTAGATGAATGGTTCAGAGAACCATTCATCTACATCCATATGCTGTATTCTTTTCAAGATTGATGGACTGACAACATCGACTCAAGGTTGAGGGACTGATTACCTCAAACTCCTCCTGTTCTTCACGATTCTTCTTTGTATGGACTGATGAAGCCACTGTGTGGCGAAACGTTTCCTCAATAAAGATACCCAAGTGTTGCATATGTGTCTAATTTATCAACTTGTCGGTTCTCTGAACCATTCATCTACAGGGTAAGATATAAATAACTATTGGAAGAAAGATGGGCTAGTGAGAGTATAGGTAATGAGGCTGAAGATGTATGGGGTAGATTTAAGAATGTAGTGTTAGAGTGTTCAGCAGAAGTTTGAACGAATTGTTGGTACAAGCTAAGGATTTGCAAGATAAATTGAGTGAGAAGCACGGTCAGTATGAGGCGCTCCAAGGTGTTCATAGCGAACTTAGAAAAGAGCATAAAAACGTTCGACGTATGGTAAAGGAAGCCGAGAAGGCAGGTTTTAAACTGGCCGAGTCTCACACCCAAGCTGCACACCGCTACAACTCCCTTGTCCAGTTACAGGAAAGTGGGTGAGGGAGGGAAGAAGGGCAATTAGTGGAATGATGAGGTAAAGAGAGTAGTAAGAGAGAAAAAGTTAGCATATGAAAGGCTTTACAAAGTAGAAGTAATACAAGGAGTGAGGACTATTTGGAGAGAAAAAAAAAAGGTTAAGAGTGGAAAAGGAATGTAAAAAGAAAGCAAATGAGAGAGTGGGTGAGATGCTATCAACAAATTTTGCTCAGCATAAGAAAAAAGTTTTGGAGTGAGATTAATATGCTGAGAAAGCCTAGGGAACGAATGGATTTGACAATTAAAAATAGGAGAGGAGAGTTATTGGATGGAGAGTTGGAGTTATAGGGAAGATGGAGGGAATATTTTGAGGAACTGTTAAAAGTTGATGAAGATAGGGAATATGTGATTTCGTGAATTGGGCAGGGAGGTCAGGAAGAGTCAGTTGTGTGTGGGGGAGGTGCGTGAGGCAGTGGGTAGAATGAAGGGATAAAGTAGCAGGGATTGATAGCATAAAGACAGAAATGTTAAACCAGGTGGGGATATAGTTTTGGAATGGTTGGTGCTTTTATTTAATAACTGTGTGGAAGGGGGAAACGTACCTTGGGTTGACAGAACCTGCATAGTTCCTTTGTATAAAGGCAAAAGGGACAAAAAGAGTATAAAAATAAGGAATAAATCTGTTGAGTATACCTAGTAAGGTGTATGGTAGAGTTATTATTGAATGAATTAAGAGTAAGATGGAGAGCAGGATAGCAGATGAACAAGGAGGCTTTAGGAACAGTAGGGAATGTGTAGTGTTTACAGTGACGCATATACATGAACAGTATTTAGATCAGGGTAAAGAGGTTTTCGTTGCACTTCTGGATTTGGAAAAGACTTATGATAGGGTGGATAGGGAAGCAATGTGGCAGACGTTACAAATGTATGGAATAGGTGGTAGGTTACTGAAAGCAGTTAGGAGTTTTTGTGAGGCTCAGGATAGAGTATGTAAGGTGTGGAATTAAGAGACAAAGAATTTAACACAAAGTGAGTTCTCACGGATGCTTCTTGCTCATCACAGTGTTTCTGGGAGTTTCTGAAGAGAAGTTGAAAAGATAGATAGACGAGTTTGGAAGGGGATGTAAAAGAAGGAAATTAAAAGTGAACATAGGAAAGAGCAAGATGATGAGGATAACCAAAAATTAGGTAATGAAAGATTGGATATTAGACCGGAGGGAAGGAGTATGGAGGAAGTGAATATATTCAGATATTTGGGATTGGACTTGTCAACAGATGGGTCTATGAAAGACGATGTGAATCATTAGAATTGATGAGGGGGAAAAAGTGTTTCCATGAGGAATCTGTGGAGACAGAGAACGTTATCCAAGGAAGCAAAGAGGGAAATGTATGAGAGTCTAGTGGTACCAGCACTCTTAGATGGGTGTGAAGGATGGGTGGTGAATGTTGCAACAAGGAGAAGGATGGAGGCAGTGGAGATGTCTGAAGACAATGTGCGGAGTGAATATAATACAGAGAATCCATAGCTTGGAGATTAGGTAGTGCGGGATTTCTAAGAGTATTATCCAGAGGGCAGAAAAGGGGTAGTTAAGGTGGTTCGGACATTTAGAGATGATGGAACAAAATATAATGACTTGGAGGGCGTATGAATCAGTAGTGGAAGTAAGGCGGGGTGGGGGTCGCCCTAGGAACGGTTGGGGGAGGGACTGAAGGTTTTGTGTACGAGGGGCTTGGACTTCCAGCAAGCATTCATGAGCGTTTTAGGAGAGAGTTAAGACAAATGATATTTATGACATGACATGTTGTGGGAGTGGGAGCAAAGTAACATTCATGAAGGTATTTAGGGAAACCGGTTAGTCGGACTTGAGTCCTGGAGGTTGAAAGTACAGTGCCTGCACTCTGAAGGAGGGGTGTGGATATAGTGCAGTTTTTTAACTGTAGTGGTTGTCCCCTCTGGCAAGACAGTCATGGAGTGAATGATGATGAAAGTGTTTCCTGTTTATCAGGTCACCTTAACTTCTTAGGAAACGGCTGATACATTTATAAAATAAAAATAAAATTGTATGTTATATAGCTAGAAAAAACTAAATCCATCAATGAGACATAAAACCTTGGAAATAATCAGAGGGAGATAATTTTATTTTGTAACAGTTGTGAGGCACAACCCAGGGCAACATGGGTTCAGAGCAGGTCGCTCCTGCCTCTCGCAACTACTGGATCACTATGATATAGTCTTGGATGCACTGGAAGAAAAATATAATGCAGATGTAATATACACAGATTTTGCAAAAACCTTTGACAAGTGTGATCATGGCGTAATAGCGCACAAATTACGTGTTAAAGTAATAACTGGCAAAGTGGGGAGATGTATCTTCAACTTTCTAACCAATCGATCACAAAGAGTAGTGGTCAACAGAGTTAAATCGGAAGCTGCCATAGTGAAGAGCTCTGTTCCACAAGGCACAGTATTCGCCCCCATCCTGTTCCTCATCCTCATATCAGACATAGACAGAGATGTAATCCACAGCACCGTGTCATCCTTTGCAGACGATATTAGGATCTGTATGAGACTGTCATCTATTCAGGACACTGTTAACCTCCAAGAAGATATAAACCAAGTTTTCCAATGGGCAACGGAAAACAATATGATGTTCAATGAAGACAAATTCCAACTACTCCATTTTGGAAAACGGAGTAGTATACTACAAGCTCTGATCATACAATAAAGCGGAAAAATAATGTGAGGGACCTGGGAGTGGTAATGTCTGAGGATCTCACTTTCATGGATCACAACAGGCCACGATCACAACTGCAAAGAATATGATAGGATGGATAATGAGAACGTTCAAAACAAGAGATGCCAAGCCAATGATGATCCTTTTCAAATCACTTGTTCTCTTTTGGCTGGAATACTGCTGTACATTAACATCTCCGTACAAACCAGGTGAAATTGAGGATCTAGAGAGTGTACAGAGAACCATTACTGCACATATAAGTTCCATCAAACATCTCAACTACTAGGAACGCTTGGAAGCACTTGACTTGTACTCGCTGGAACGCAGGCGAGAGAGATATATCATAATCTACACTTCGAAAATCCTAAAAGGAATGGTCCCGAATCTGCACAAAGAAATCACTCCCTACGAAAGTAAAAGACTTGGCAGGCGATGCAAAATACCCCCAATGAAAAGTAGGGGCGCCACTGGTACACTAAGAGAAAACACCATAAGTGTCCGAGGACCAAGACTGTTCAACAGCCTCCCACCAGGCATAAGAGGAATTACCAATAGGCCCCTGACTGCCTTCAAGAGGGAGCTGGAGAGATACTTAAAGTCGGTCCTGGATCAGCCGGACTGTGGTTCTTACGTTGGACTACGTGCGGCCCTGATCCACTGGGAGACCTGGTCGTGGACCGGGCCGCGGGGGCGTTGATCCCCGGAATACCCTCCAGGTAGACCCCAAGTAGGCGAAAACCTGTAACTCAATGTTGTTGACTATGTATATCTCCAAGCAGCCATCCTCCCCATCCTTATGCAAACAGCAAAATGTAGGACTCCTATTGTAGGGGTCATTTATGTGCCTATTGTCTACAATATTTATAATTCTACAATTTAATATTGTTGGCAATGATTGTGATTCATTGTATGTGCTTAACAGTGACAGTTTTCTAAAATATTTAATGAATGGTGATGTTTTTAAAATTTCATAAGAACATTACAAAAGTCCTTTTCAAATTCATTAGTTCCTTCTCAGCTATTTGTCTAACCAATTTTTAAAGTCATCCAAGGAAATAGAATCAATAACCCTAATAACGTATTCTAGGAGAATTCTAACGCAAGTTATTGTTCTGTACTGGTGATTCGGCATTTTAAACTACTTGTTATGGAGGTGATAGGGGATAATCTAAATTGAAAGTGAAAACTCGTTTATGGTGCCAACCTGCCATAAAGTAGTCACTCATGAGGGAATAAAGGTCAAACATTGTGTCCTTGTGATGTTTGTAACTCCTTGACATAGCTCCTGGAGAGCGAAACGTTGCCACAATAAAATGTCACATTAGTTGCATGTTTCAACTTGCCTAACATCAAAATTATGTTTCACCTGAACAGATATTACTGATGTTTAATAGTAAAACTTCCCTTACAATTCACTTACACTTCCCTTACAATTCACTTACACTTCCCTTACAATTCACTTACACTTCCCTTACAATTCACTTACACTTCCCTTACACATTCACAATTACACTTCCCTACAATTATTTTACAATTCACTTAAAATCACTTACACTTCCCTTACAATTCACTTCCTTACAATTCATTCACTTTACAATTCACTTACACTTCCCAATTCTACACTTCACATTACACTTCCCTTACAATTCACTTACACTTCCCTTACAATTCACTTACACTTCCCTTACAATTCACTTACACTTCCCTTACAATTCACTTACACTTCCCTTACAATTCACTTACACTTCCCTTACAATTCACTTACACTTCCCTTACAATTCACTTACACTTCCCTTACAATTCACTTACACTTCCCTTACAATTATGCGGTCACCTTTTCAAATATTTTTTATGGTTTTATAATATTGAGTATGATATCCGAACGGCAATTAATTCCTATCTGCATTCACAATCCCGCTGGCATCAGCCAATCACAATCCCGCTGGCAGCAGCCAGTCACAATCCGCTGGCAGCAGCCAGTCAATCCCGCTGGCAGCAGCCAGTCACAATCCCGCTGGCAGCAGCCAATCACAATCACGGTGGCAGCAGTCAGTCACAATCCCGCTGGCAGCAGCCAGTCACAATCCCGCTGGCAGCAGCCAATCACAATCACGCTGGCAGCAGCCAGTCACAATCCCGCTGGCAGCAGCCAGTCACAATCCCGCTGGCAGCAGCCAGTCACAATCCCGCTGGCAGCAGCCAGTCACAATCCCGCTGGCAGCAGCCAGTCACAATCCCGCTGGCAGCAGCCAATCACAATCACGCTGGCAGCAGCCAATCACAATCCCGCTGGCATCAGCCAATCACAATCCCGCTGGCAGCAGCCAGTCACAATCCCGCTGGCAGCAGCCAGTCACAATCCCGCTGGAAGCAGCCAGTCACAATCCCGCTGGAAGCAGCCAATCACAATCCCGCTGGCAGCAGCCAGTCACAATCACGGTGGCAGCAGCCAGTCACAATCACGGTGGCAGCAGCCAGTCACAATCACGGTGGCAGCAGCCAGTCACAATCACTCTGGTAGCAGCCAGTCACAATCCCGCTGGCAGCAGCCAGTCACAATCACGGTGGTAGCAGCCAGTCACAATCCCGCTGGCAGCAGCCAATCACAATCACGGTGGCAGCAGCCAGTCACAATCCCGCTGGCAGCAGCCAGTCACAATCACTCTGGTAGCAGCCAGTCACAATCCCGCAGGCAGCAGCCAGTCACAATCACTCTGGCAGCAGCCAATCACAATCCCGCTGGCAGCAGCCAGTCACAATCCCGCTGGCAGCAGCCAGTCACAATCCCGCTGGCAGCAGCCAGTCACAGAAGTGACACCTGTCTGACTGTCCCTAAAAGCTGTAACAGTTAACAGTTTAGAATTAGGTCTGATTTTATCCACTAAGGGTAAAGGAATATTATACCCAAAATAACAAGTAAAAAATCTTACATTTATTGCAGAAAAAAATGGCTCATTCTAAAAAAATATTTGACGGATAGGAAGGTAGCTCCATTTCCTTGGATTTTATTATTATTACTGTTTTATTGTTTTTACTATTACTATTAATAATATTATTATTTATGTTAGGAAGCGCAAAATCACGTGGTCATACACCGCCAGTGTAATGGGCATACTGTCAGGTTCGATCCAAGGAAGGGAAGCAGAAGTCCAATTCCTTGGATCAAAAGCCCCTCAGTAACATCAAGGAACAAGCCATGGATGATTCTAGAATTAGAAGGCCTTCAGTTCAGTGTCAATGACCCCCCTCTCTCTCTCTCTCATCCCTGATCTATTTTCAACTGACTTTAATTCTGCTACACTATTTTTAAATAAGGGAAAAAGAATCAATTAAGAAATAAAGTAAAACATTTTCCTGGCCAGAGTTTGTAACAAGACAACTGTTAACTATCAGCGAGGATCAACCTCATGAATAACAAGACAACTGCTAGTTAACTATTAGCGAGGATCAACCTCATCAATAATAAGACAACTGCTAGTTAACTATCAGCGAGGATCAACCTCATGAATAACAAGACAACCGCTAGTTAACTATCAGCGAGGATCAACCTCATGAATAACAAGACAACTGCTAGTTAACTATCAGCGAGGATCAACCTCATGAATAACAAGACAACTGCTAGTTAACTATCAGCAAGGATCAACCTCATAAATAACAAGACAACTGCTAGTTAACTATCAGCGAGGATCAACCTCATAAATAACAAGACAACTGCTAGTTAACTATCAGCGAGGATCAACCTCATGAATAACAAGACAACTGCTAGTTAACTATCAGCGAGGATCAACCTCATGAATAACAAGACAACTGCTAGTTAACTATCAGCGAGGATCAACCTCATGAATAACAAGACAACTGCTAGTTAACTATCAGCGAGGATCAACCTCATGAATAACAATACAACTGCTAGTTAACTATCAGCGAGGATCAACCTCATGAATAACAAGACAACTGCTAGTTAACTATCAGCAAGGATCAACCTCATGAATAACAAGACAACTGCTAGTTAACTATCAGCGAGGATCAACCTTATGAATAACAAGACAACTGCTAGTTAACTATCAGCAAGGATCAAACTCATAAATAACAAGACAACCGCTAGTTAACTATCAGCGAGGATCAACCTCATGAATAACAAGACAACTGCTAGTTAACTATCAGCGAGGATCAACCTCATGAATAACAAGACAACTGCTAGTTAACTATCAGCAAGGATCAACCTCATAAATAACAAGACAACTGCTAGTTAACTATCAGCGAGGATCAACCTCATAAATAACAAGACAACTGCTAGTTAACTATCAGCGAGGATCAACCTCATGAATAATAAGACAACTGCTAGTTAACTATCAGCAGGATCAACCTCATAAATAACAAGACAACTGCTAGTTAACTATCAGCGAGGATCAACCTCATGAATAACAAGACAACTGCTAGTTAACTATCAGCGAGGATCAACCTCATAAATAACAAGACAACTGCTAGTTAACTATCAGCGAGGATCAACCTCATAAATAACAAGACAACTGCTAGTTAACTATCAGCGAGGATCAACCTCATAAATAACAAGACAACTGCTAGTTAACTATCAGCGAGGATCAACCTCATAAATAACAAGACAACTGCTAGTTAACTATCAGCAGGATCAACCTCATAAATAACAAGACAACTGCTAGTTAACTATCAGCGAGGATCAACCTCATAAGATAACTAAGACAACTGCTAGTTAACTATAGCGAGGATAACCTCATAAATAACAAGACAACTGCTAGTTAACTATCAGTAGATCAACCTCATAATAAGACATGCTAGTTAATTCAGAGGTCAACTATAAATAAAGACTGACTATTAATTCAGCAGAGTAAGATATAATTCAAGGTAAGAGTATAATTCAAGGTAAGAGTAGTAATTCAAGGTAAGAGTATAATTCAAGGTAAGAGTATAATTCAAGGTAAGAGTATAATTCAAGGTAAGAGTATAATTCAAGGTAAGAGTATAATTCAAGGTAAGAGTATAATTCAAGGTAAGAGTATAATTCAAGGTAAGAGTATAATTCAAGGTAAGAGTATAATTCAAGGTAAGAGTATAATTCAAGGTAAGAGTAGAATTCAAGGTAAGAGTAGAATTCAAGGTAAGAGTAGAATTCAAGGTAAGAGTAGAATTCAAGGTAGGAGTAGAATTCAAGGTAAGAGTAGAATTCAAGGTAGGAGTAGAATTCAAGGTAGGAGTAGAATTCAAGGTAAGAGTAGAATTCAAGGTAGAGTAGAATTCAAGGAGAGTAAATTCAAGGAGTAGAATTCAAGGTAAAGAGTAGAATTCAAGGTAAGAGTAGAATTCAAGGTAAGAGTAGAATTCAAGGTAAGAGTAGAATTCAAGGTAAGAGTAGAATTCAAGGTAAGAGTAGAATTCAAGGTAAGAGTAGAATTCAAGGTAAGAGTAGAATTCAAGGTAAGAGTAGAATTCAAGGTAAGAGTAGAATTCAAGGTAAGAGTAGAATTCAAGGTCAGGAGTCAAGATAGAATTCAAGGTGAGTAGAATTCAAGGTAAGAGTAGAATTCAAGGTAAGAGTAGAATTCAAGGTGATAGATGAATTCAAGGTGATAGATGAATTCAAGGTGATAGATGAATTCAAGGTGATAGATGAATTCAAGGTGATAGATGAATTCAAGGTGATAGATGAATTCAAGGTGATAGATGAATTCAAGGTGATAGATGAATTCAAGGTGATAGATGAATTCAAGGTGATAGATGAATTCAAGGTGATAGATGAATTCAAGGTGATAGATGAATTCAAGGTGATAGATGAATTCAAGGTGATAGATGAATTCAAGGTGATAGATGAATTCAAGGTGATAGATGAATTCAAGGTGATAGATGAATTCAAGGTGATAGATGAATTCAAGGTGATAGATGAATTCAAGGTGATAGATGAATTCAAGGTGATAGATGAATTCAAGGTGATAGATGAATTCAAGGTGATAGATGAATTCAAGGTGATAGATGAATTCAAGGTGATAGATGAATTCAAGGTGATAGATGAATTCAGTATAGATGAATTCAGATAGATGAATTCAAGGTGATAGATGAATTCAAGGTGATAGATGAATTCAAGGTGATAGATGAATTCAAGGTGATAGATGAATTCAAGGTGATAGATGAATTCAAGGTGATAGATGAATTCAAGGTGATAGATGAATTCAAGGTGATAGATGAATTCAAGGTGAAAGATGAATTCAAGGTGAAAGATGAATTCAAGGTGAAAGATGAATTCAAGGTGATAGATGAATTCAAGGTGATAGATGAATTCAAGGTGATAGATGAATTCAAGGTGATAGATGAATTCAAGGTGATAGATGAATTCAAGGTGATAGATGAATTCAAGGTGATAGATGAATTCAAGGTGATAGATGAATTCAAGGTGATAGATGAATTCAAGGTGATAGATGAATTCAAGGTGATAGATGAAGTGTAGATGAATCAAGGTGATAGATGAATTCAAGGTGATAGATGAATTCAAGGTGATAGATGAATTCAAGGTGATAGATGAATTCAAGGTGATAGATGAATTCAAGGTGATAGATGAATTCAAGGTGAAAGATGAATTCAAGGTGAAAGATCTCTCGGTCACCGAGAAATCCGGAAAAGGTATTGACATAAGAAAATTGGAACATAACTTAACCTAAAATTAGTAGAAGGCTTCCTTGAGAAACACATGTCAACACTAAATGTTTAAAGCTGACGAGAAGTTGCATCTTCCAGTTATTGCAGAATCCAACAAAATTTGCAATAACACAGTTTATACCCAAGAAATATTTCAGCCATTTCACACGATGTATAAGCCATTAAAGATTAATGACGTTCACAATTATTTTATTTTAATCAGGTGAAAGCTCTAAGCCAATAGGGGTCATGTAGCTCCTGTGGAATGGTAAGCCTTCAAATTCGATTCAAAACCGGGAAGAATAGGTCCAGTCCCTTGAACCAAGAGCCCTCACCAGCTTGAAAGTATTCCTCATCAAGAAGCATAAAAAGAGTTACGTAATGCGAAGTTTTATTATTCAACTTCTGCATCAAAAGTGACATAACGACAATACACATACAACCCGTACATAGAAAAGAGGAGCTTACGACGACGTTTCGGTCCGACTTGGACCATTTACAAAGTCACACTAACACAAAGGACAGGTAGAAGGGGTTATATATAGGTAGACAGACAGGGGAGGGCACAAGAAAGTGGTGGAGGGGTAATAGTGGAAGTAGTAGTGGAAGTAGTAGTGGAAGTAGTAGTAGTGGAGTCGGTCATATTCTAGGAAAGAAGCACTGCAATGAAGCTGGCGGCCCGCATAGGGTAATGGCAAGAACACAGAGGGGCAAAAATGAAAATAAAATAAAGAAGGACAAATACAAGGCAAAAGAAAAGAAAACCCAGAGGAGAAAGAAGAAAGAGGGGAAGGGGGGAGAGATAGAAGGAATCAGGTTAAGTCACGGGTGTTCTGAAGTTTGGAGCATTTAACAATATAATGGGAGAGGAAAACATCTACAGAGACAAAGCCAGGGCTAAGATTCATACAGGGAAAGTTGTGTATAAGGGAGGATTCAACCAGACGGCGACTGTGAAAGTTGGACGTAGGGTAGACAGTTTTAGCAGAAGACCAATCAATAGGATGACTGTGATCTCTGACATGACAGAAAAGAGCATTATTAGTGTCGGCAAGCTTAACACTACTTTTGTGCTCCCTAAGTCTGTCAGAAAGAGATCGGCCAGTTTCTCCGAAGTACTGAAGAGGACAGGAGGAGCAAGAAATAGAGTAAACACCAGGAAAATCTATAGAGGGAGGGGAGGTATGAACTAGATTAGTGCGAAGAGTGTTAGTCTGGCGAAAGGTAAGTTTGATGTCTAAGGAACGGAGAGAGTTGCTGAGATTGGAGAGACCAGAGATGTAGGGAAGGCAGAGGACTGGAGAGTTCCCTGGAGTAGAGGGTTTAGGAGAGAAGAAAGTCCGTTTGGCACGAGACCGAAACGTTTCGGAATGAAGATACCTGACTGTTGTACATGTGTCTTACACAACTTTCTCTAAGCAGGACACACGAGTGTTGAATTTTTATAAGCCGATCACAAAATATTTTCTAAAGTAATAGCATGAAAAGTAATTTCGGGAATGGTGCAGTTAGCACCTGAACTTCTCAACTGTAATAGTTGACCAGGACTGAAAATTTCAAGCCTATAGGATAAGGCGTTCTGAAGCTATAAACGACAACCTCGAAGGAATTTCGCAGCAGACATGATCATAGATCACAATGTTTCGCTCAGGAGCATTACAAGGGTACACAATCTCAGGAAAATTTAAAACGCTATTTCTCATTAATTCTGCAGTGTTATTATGTTTAACAAACTTTAATATTCTCTAAGAAAATATATTTGATTGTAATTTTTAAGTTCATATAGATAAAAAAAAATAATTGGCAAGTCAATAAAAAGAGGAACGTAAAAGGAACAGGTCTTTTTTGGTGCACGCAAAAGGCACAGTAACTAACTCCGTACACGCAAGAGGCACAGTAGATGTACCTTGGTGCACGCAAGAGGCACAGTAGATATATATACCTTGGTGCACGCAAGAGGCACAGTAGATGTACCTTGGTGCACGCAAGATGCACAGTAGATGTACCTTGGTGCACGCAAGAGGCACAGTAGATCTACCTTGGTGAACTTAAGAGGCACAGGTCTACCTCAGTGCACGCAAAAGGCAATGTAACTCTACTGTGGCATATTAAGAGTATGTCACACCCATATAGGCATGTCACACACCCACATAGGCATGTGTCACACCCACTTAGGCATGTCACACACCCACATAGGCATGTCACACACCCACATAGGCATGTCACACACACAGGCATGTCACACACACACACATAGGCATGTCACACACACACACATAGGCATGTCACACACACACACATAGGCATGTCACACACACACACATAGGCATGTCACACACACACACATAGGCATGTCACACACACACATAGGGCATGTCACACACACACACATAGGCATGTCACACACACACACATAAGGCATGTCACACACACACACATAGGCATGTCACACACACACACATAGGCATGTCACACACACACACATAGGCATGTCACACACACACACAAGGCATGTCACACACACACACATAGGCATGTCACACACACACACATAGGCATGTCACACACACACATGGCATGTCACACACACACACACTAGGCATGTCACACACACACACATAGGCATGTCACACACACACACTAGGCATGTCACACACACACACATAGGCATGTCACACACACACACATAGGCATGTCACACACACACACATAGGCATGTCACACACACACACATAGGCATGTCACACACACACACATAGGCATGTCACACACATAGGCATGTCACACACACACACATAGGCATGTCACACACACACAACATAGGCATGTCACACACACACACATAGGCATGTCACACACACACACATAGGCGTCACACACACACACATAGGCATGTCACACACACACATAGGCATGTCACACACACACACATAGGCATGTCACACACACACATATAGGCATGTCACACACACACATAGGCATGTACACACACACACACACAGCATGTCACACACACACACAGGCATGTCACACACCCATATAGGCATGTCACACACCCATATAGGCATGTCACACACCCATATGGCATGTCACACACCCATATAGGCATGTCATACACCCATATAGGCATGTCACACACCCATATAGGCATGTCACACACCCATATAGGCATGTCACACACCCATATAGGCATGTCACACACCCATATAGGCATGTCACACACCCATATAGGTATGTCACACACCCATATAGGCATGTCACACACCCATATAGGCATGTATGTACCCACCAGCGAACCAGATGCTAAGAGTTTAATGATCAGAGGGTTACCTCGGTTCAACCAACTAACCACAAGGAATCTCGCCAAAGCTGTGAAGCGATGTGGTACACTTGTCGAAACAACTTTGGCAGACTTGCCTTCACTGTTAGTCGCTCATGGTTCACCGTGTCTTGTGCTGGCCTTTGCCTCATTGATCACTGTGTCTTATGCTTGATTTTGCCTCAGTGTACAGTGTAAATACTGTACATAGGTTATAATATACGATAAATACCAGCATGTTTTGGTGAAGGAAATATAATTCAGTTATTCTCTGCTGTCTTTTGCTTGTTCCCAAGTGGTAATCTCATTACTGCCAGGTGTGCAAGCCATATCTACACTTGTGTTCCTAATATCTACTTCAGTACATATGAGAAACACAGTAACTACTTCAATACACACAAGAAACACAGTAACTCACAACAGAGGCATACTAACTACTTCAATACACACAAGAAACTCAGTAACTCACAACAGAGGCATACTAACTACTTCAATACACACAAGAAACTCAGTAACTCACAACAGAGGCATACTACTTCAATACACACAAGAAACTCAGTAACTCACAACAGAGGCATACTAACTACTTCAATACACACGAGGCACAGTAACTACTGTACCTTTAAACTTTTAAAAGGGAGAAGAGCTCAGTAGTCTTATCAGACTTAGGAAGTAGAACTCAACCCTGCCAAGAGCTCCACAACCCAATAACAAAGAAAATTTTTGAGGGCTACAAAATATACTATCCCTTCAAGTTTGAAGCTTATCGTTAGAGGCATTCTCCAGTTATCGCACAGAACCCATTAAATTAAATTTTATTTTTATTTTGCAAATTAGCACATAATACTGAACCATCTCTTGATTAGAAGTATCAGCACCGCAAGTTTGAAGTTGTTCGGAATAGGCATTCTTAAGTTACTAAGAAAATTTCCTCCAATTCTTTTTAACAAACTTGCGCCTCCACAGTCCAGAAGATAACTGAACATTCCTCTAAGGAAGACACGCAAGAACTGATGGTCTAAACTGATCACAATATATTGTGTTCTGATGCAAAGGCATCGCAAATTAACAGTATCTGTCAAATTAGTAAATTAGAAACCTACACAGCCTTATAATAATTCGAACCCTATTCTAAGTAAAATGTATCACCGTTGAAAATTTGAAGCCAGTCAAAAAAGGCACTCAAATATTCACCAGATTACCACTACAGACATTCCCTTACCAGAGGACATGTAATAAACTTGTCAACAACGAACACGTGATACACAAAAGTGAAAAACTAAATTATTACCTATATAAAAGTGAAGGTTAGGTAAGATTTGTCAGGAAACATAACCGTTTCCTGACTCGGGTCTTAGTCATATGATGACTCGCTACTGGAGCTTTCGGTCATCTGACAAAGGCCTTTCGCTGGCTTACCCATCGACTCCTTTAAAAATTAAGATTATATTGAAGTACTGAAAGTAAACAAGGCTCTAAACCATCTATATGGGTGCATGCTACACGTTCATTATGAGTATCTTCACTATGCATAATGAAGTTTATATATGTATATGTATTACGTTATACGAGTGTTTGAGGACTAACGTTCATTGAACCTAGCTAATAGTAGAGTTTTAGGATAATGACTATGAACTCAAACTACAGACGCCGGCCAAGACACTAAAAACTGACACCGGAACATGAATCACGTGCAGAAACCAGTGCCAAGAATGCGATCCTGAAATGCCAAGATGATCCTCAAAGTGCCAAGATGATCCTCAAAGTGCCAAGATGATCCTCAAAGTGCCAAGATGATCCTCAAAGTGCCAAGATGATCCTGAAAATGCCAAGATGATCCTGAAAGTGCCAAGATGATCCTCAAAGTGCCAAGATGATCCTCAAAGTGCCAAGATGATCCTCAAAGTGCCAAGATGATCCTCAAAGTGCCAAGATGATCCTGAAAGTGCCAAAATGATCCCGAAAGAATCTTACGAGACTTTACCCCAGTATAGTTCTAACAAGAGGAACACTCCTTATATTACATGAGCAGAAATATAATCAACGAATGTATGTAGCAGAAACCATACGGGCTTTGAGCTCAATCTTACAGCAGTAGCCAAATGTTGACAGCGGAATAATATAGCAGTATGAGACAGCTGGATATTATTATTATAATCATGAGGAAGCGCTAAACCCGTAGGAAGTGGAAGGCATTCAGGCTTAATTCAGGGAACTGAAGCACAGATCCAAATCCCTAGATCAAGAGCCCTCACCAGCGTCAAGGAACCTCCTTGAGGGGGACAGTTGGATAGACTTGCCTACATGTTACCAACCACAGCTTCAGGAACATGCAGCGCACGCCAGAGTAAAGCTAATGTCCGGTGTAACTTTTAATTATTATTATAATCATGGGGAGCGCTAAACCCATAGGATTATACAGCACATGTTGGGGGATATTGAAGGTATTCAGAATCAATTCAGGGAACTAGAGCACAGATCCAATTCCCTAGATCAAGAGCCCTCACCAGCGTGTGAGGGTGTGTAACTTTTAAACAAGTGGGTTAAGTGCTGACAACTTGTTAACACATCCAGCAGAAATTACTAAACCCTCAAATATTGATCTCATCAGAAACTGGACAAATGAGCCACAATTTTGTCTTGGTAACTGGAAAAATTCTGATGAAACATTAATTAAAACAAATAACAGTTAGCAGAGGCATCGCCTGAATGTATCTTTGCCATTGCCACTGATGGTATAATAGGCTTACTTGCAAATAGTAGGCCTGCATGCGTAGAGCAGGCCTACTTGTGTCCAAATTTATGAATGACATCTGCGTATTTTATCTACATGTTCAGGGATCCGTCTATAAGACAGGACTCGGCTCAGTCCGTCACACTAGTAGTGACGGTCACACTAGTAGTGACGGACACTAGTAGTGACGGTCACACTAGTAGTGACGGACAACTAGTAGTGACGGTCACACTAGTAGTGACGGACACACTAGTAGTGACGGACACACTAGTAGTGACGGACACACTAGTAGTGACGGACACACTAGTAGTGACGGACACACTAGTAGTGACGGTCACACTAGTAGTGACGGTCACACTAGTAGTGACGGACACACTAGTAGTGACGGACACACTAGTAGTGACGGACACACTAGTAGTGACGGACACACTAGTAGTGACGGACACACTAGTAGTGACGGACACACTAGTAGTGACGGACACACTAGTAGTGACGGACACACTAGTAGTGACGGACACACTAGTAGTGACGGCACATAGTAGTGACGGACACACTAGTAGTGACGGTACACACTAGTAGTGACGGACACACTAGTAGTGACGGACACACTAGTAGTGACGGACACTAGTAGTGACGGACACACTAGTAGTGACGGACACACTAGTAGTGACGGATCAACTAAAATAAATAAAAAAAAAATGAAGCTCACCTTCAAAAAAAATTATATTACATTTATATATATATATATATATATATATATATATATATATATATATATATATATATATATATATATATATATATATATATATAATATATATAATAATAATATATAATATTGTAATATTGTATTTGTTACCTGGACGGACCTAAGAGTGTAATTGTCTTTGAATTTCCTTAGATAACTTAAAATGAAAAGAATTCGATTGCTCTGTAAATAACATGATTAAATGTATAATAAATGCATGATATTAACGAACATACATTTTCCACTGAAAGATAAACCATTTATCAATCAAACAAAAATAAGTTAAAAACTGCAGGAAAACAGGTTGGACAACTTTTACTGTTCCATTCAACACTTACCTGATGACGCCAGCGACCAGGTCAAGACATCAGGGACTCACTAAAGTGAAACAAGTTGGTAAAAACTTCGTCAACACTGTATGACGCAAGTGTAACTATACATATCTTCAACTCACTTTCCATTAGTCAAACGCACGAGTAAAACATTAATTATACCACAGGAAAATAAGTGTTCCACCGTTTTGTGCAGCGACAGAGGATCACGACAACTAGCGCTCTATACACTAACACGACGACGTCCGGGGTAGAACTGGCGAGTGGTGGTGGAGGAGCGACCATCACCGCGCATCTCCACCATCGCCTGACGATCATGACAATAGTTTGAGCGTATAATCGATGTTTACGTCCAAGCTGATTTTTGATACTCATTTTTCAAACAACTTCGTACTACAAGACGACTTAAACAAGTACAGAAAGACCTGCCACATATGTTCACATTATAATTATAATTATAATTCATAGGATCACTAAACCTTTATGGATCATACAGAGTTTGTGTAATGAGACTTAATCAGATTTGATCCCTTAAAGGTATATTTTGTCCAGACAAAAACAATCAATACTCTGTGAGCAGCTCTCAGTTAATTTGTATGACTGATTACTTACAATCATTCAATATTACAGGAAGTCACCACGAGACTGTATCTGGTCTTGGACTTCCTCATGACCTTCACATATTAAGCAATACAATTAGAATAACGAAGTGTCCTAAGCTTATACACTGAATTTCCGAGATCGATCCAAGGCAAGGGTGAAACGTTGGGTATGTTTCCTTCACCGGTTATCCTGTTCACCTAGCAGTAAATAGGTACTGGGTGTTAGACGATTGTTGTGGGTCGCATCCTGGTGGACTAGATTAACTTAATTTACCCGCAGTGCTCTGCATAACCACAGACTTTTCATATAGCATGTCAGTGATGTCAACTACTGTTCAAGTATATCAGTTGTACAAGTACTTTGTAGAAGTAAAGATTATTATGTTTATTTCTGCACCAGACATCAATTGGGCTTTGGTCTGATAAATCAAAATTTACCTGACGAAACGTGTTCTATAATGTATTCCGTAATTCTTCACGACGGTGAAATCTTAAACTTCATAACTAAGGAAGCAAATGTATTATAATTTTTTAAATATTTTGTAAGTAAAGTTAATATCAATTTGTAATTTGTGATTAAAAAAACTTAAGTACGACCATTGTTGTATAACTGACATCCTCGTTCTTAATAGTATTTCATAGTTCAGGCTTCAGCACTTAGTGAATATGACCTAATCATCTCTGAATCATTTTACATTGTGAGTCTGAGTCATTAGTGGAACAACTTGACCTCCAGACAGTTGTACACATTAATGGAACAACTTGACACCTCCAGACAGCTGTCACACATTAATGGAATAACTTGACACCTCCAGACAGCTGTACCACATTAATGGAATAACTTGACACCTCCAGACAGCTGTAAAACATTAACGGTTACTGTTTAATTCATGATTTAATAATATATATACAACTCACTGAACCGAGGGTTAGAACCCAAGACAAGTCAGACCTAAAATTAATAGGTCAATGCGATATCTACTATACCATGCTTAGCTAAAATATGTAGCCCAGCTGTGAGAATTCCTATGAAAACTTGGAAAGTTAGCATGGGTCACACTGTGGCCACATATGCAGCTTTCAGCTAACGAATCTCATTATTACGGCTGTAGGGGCTCTAGCTCAAGTCCCTTCAAAGCTTTTATGACTGACCATAATGATGGCTTTTTAAAAGACTTGAGCTAGAACATGTCATAGCCGTGCTGATGTGAGATTCGTTTGTAAAAACTGCTTTTATTGTCACAATGGAGTCCATGCTAACCTTCTTATGATGTATAGAAATTTAGCTACGTGAGTGAAGCTATCAGGCTAGCATGGTACAGCGGAGAATGAACTGGCCTGCTAGCTTTAAGACTGACTTGCCATGGGTTCGAAGCC
>WNWK01031459.1:0-15000 GCA_009830355.1 Cherax destructor
AAGCTCCTGGAGAGCTCATCTTGCCTATTTATGTGTGAATTTTTATTTTTTATGTTAGAATGTAACTTTTTAGCTTTATTCCCGAATAACATGTATAATGTTTTGCTATTATTGAACGTATGTTTGAAGATAAATGGTTAAAATAACAAAACGATGGAAAAAATTGACACTAATGCAATATTATGCGATCCTTTATTGACTACGTTTCGCCCACACAGTGGACTTTATTTTATGCTCTTAAATCCAACCTCTTCTCAGCATTCTCCACCTGACTCTTCATGTCACTATATATACTCATGTACTCTCTGCTCAGGTAGATCTGTTTGTGACTTGATAAAGCCCACTGTGTGGGCGAAACGTTGCCAATAAAGAATCACATTATACTGCTTATGTGTTATTTTTTCCATTGTGTCGGTATTTTATACCATTTATCTCCGTCCAGCCTTATATTGATGGTTTGTATTAATGAAGTAGTGTCACTGACTGTCACGTGCTGACGTCTGTCTGTACTGTCACATGCTGACGTCTGTCTGTACTGTCACGTGCTGACGCCTGTCTGTACTGTCACATGCTGACGTCTGTCCGTACTGTCACATGCTGACGTCTGTCTGTACTGTCACATGCTGACGTCTGTCCGTACTGTCACATGCTGACGTCTGTCTGTACTGTCACATAAGAACATAAGAAAAAAGGAACACTGCAGCAGGCCTACTGACCCATGCGAGGCAAGTCCATCACTCCCCGGCTTAGACCCGACCACCTGGAGTTAACCCTCTCCAGGTAAACTCCAGGTAGTCAGGTCACTTCCACTTAAGGAATTAGTTCGGCATCTGACCAATTTGCACAAGCTAGTCAGGTCCAACTCACACCCACCCACACCCACTCATGTATTTATCTAACCTATTTTTAAAACTACACAACGTCCCAGCCCCTATGACGGTACTCGGGAGTTTGTTCCACTCATCCACAACTCTATTACCAAACCAGTGCTTTCCTATATCCTTCCTGAATCTGAACTTTTCCAACTTGAAACCATTGCTGCGAGTCATGTCTTGGCTGGATATTTTCAGCACGCTATTTACATCCCCTTTATTTATTCCTGTTTTCCATTTATACACCTCAATCATATCATCCCTAATTCTTTGCCTTTCTAGAGAGTGCAGATTCAAGGCCCTCAGTTTATCCTCATAGGGAAGATTTCTGATACATTGGATCAACTTTGTCATCCTCCTTTGTACGTTTTCAAGTGCATTTATATCCACTCTGTAATACGGTGACCAGAACTGTGCAGCATAATCTAAATGAGGCCTAACCAAGGATATATAGAGTTGAAAAACAACCTGAGGACTTCTATTATTTATACTTCTTGATATGAAGAAAAGGATTCTGTTAGCTTTATTGCGAACACTTATGCACTGTTGTCTTGGTTTCAGATTACTGCTAACCAGAACTCCTAAATCCTTCTCGCAATCACAAGTATTACGATCTACATTATTCAGTTTATATGTGACATGGTTTTTGTCCTGCCCAACATTTAGAACTTTGCATTTGTCTACATTAAACTGGATCTGCCACTTCTCAGACCACTGCATCAGTCTATTCAAATCATCCTGGAGTGCTCTAATGTCCTCATTAGAATGAATTGGACGGCCTATTTTGGTGTCATCAACAAATTTGCTTATGTTGCTATTTATTCCCTCATCTATGTCGTTTATGTAAATTGTAAACAACAGAGGGACCAAAACTGACCCCTGTGGAACACCGCTTGAGACGTGCCCCCATTCTGATTTCTCCCCATTTATGCAAACTCTCTGCCGCCTATTTGTCAACCATGCCTCTACCCAGGAAAAAATTTCTCCTGACGTCTTTCTGTACTGTCACATGCTGACGTCTCTCTGTACTGTCACATGCTGACGTCTGTCTGTACTGTCACATGCTGATGTCTGTCTGAGAGGCAACACTTTATGAAAGACAAAGCTTGAACTCTGATTTCAAAATGTTGTAGTTACAGCAGCAATACGTTATATGGTTTACATTGTCAAATGTTTGTTTTAGAATAATCAGAGTGGTCCAACTTTTTCGACACCGTGAGCCACATCAGCACTAAACTAATAAGCCATGTGTGTCGTAAGAGACGACTGAAACGCCGGGAGCAAGGGGCTAGTAACCCCTTCTCCTGTATACATTACTAAATGTAAAACGAGAAACTTTCGTTGTTTCTTTTGGGCCACCCCGCCTCGGTGGGAGATGGCTGACGATATATATATATATATATATATATATATATATATATATATATATATATATATATATATCAGTGTTTGATATATATATATATATATATATATCGATTATATATATACGATATATCTTTCAGTTTCAAAGAAACATGTTCATTAAGTTTATTTATGACTCACGAAATGGTAATGACACGATTGCAAACAAACCACGGTAGGGGCGGGGATTGAACTCGTGGCGAGTGAGTCGTAAGACTCAAGACCGACGTATTAGCCACTGGGCCAGTTGGCTACAATAAGATTCATCCAACTAGGTATATTTATACCTAGTTGGATGAATCTTATTGTAGCCATAGGAAGATTAACATAGGCACCACTGTATTAGTTCCCACAGTGTGTGAGAAAATCCCCACACACTGTGGCTGCAATCATCTGGAGAATGATTGCAGCCTCTTGATGCCTTTCACTTTTTCTGACGTGTCTTCTCAGGCAGCCAGAGCTGAACTGAATGCTGGTTTGTGAGCCCCTGTGTTTATATTGCCAAGCAAAACCCTAAAACAATAGTTTTACATAAGTCTTTCTTGAAAGTGTTCCAGAAGTGTCCTGACCACAAAAGTAAAGTTCTGGGATCAAAATTGCTTTTTTTTAAATTTATTTAGTTATAAAGAATTATTTCGTTAGTTAGTATCCTATCAGATGAAAATCGTAGAGCACTATTAAAATTTATCATAATTTTAGAGGATAACTGGACCAGAATACTGACTACTTGTTACAAAAAAACAGAAACAGGCTGAATGTTAGAGGGGAAGACCTTCTAGTATTGTCTGGAGATGTCTATACTTTATAGATATCGCCATTTTGAAACAATATCTCACACAGATAACAGATGTCATGATCACTATCTCTCACACAGATAAAGACGTCATGATCACTATCTCTCACACAGATAAAGACGTCATGATCACTATCTCTCACACAGATAAAGACGTCATGATCACTATCTCTCACACAGATAACAGATGTCATGATCACTATCTCTCACACAGATAACAGATGTCATGATCACTATCTCTCACACAGATAACAGATGTCATGATCACTATCTCTCACACATAACGGGTGTCATGCTCATTGCCTCTCACAATTAACTGGTGTCATTATCACTCTTTCCCATGAAAGGTGTCATTGTCACTATCACTCCCATATAGTAGATGTCATTTTCTTAATCCTTGACACACAAGAGGTGTCACAGTCATTTTCTAAAACAGATGATAGGAGTCATGATCACTATAGTATCTCACATAACATATATCATAGTCATTATCTCACACAGAAAAACAGGTAATATGATCACTATCGTTCACACATTACATTGAAAAGTGACTGTTGTTTAAAAAAAAACCCAGCTGCCAGAGACACGTGTTGAACCTTCAAATAACACCTGCTTCTCAGGTGTCTTGATTATGTTCGTAGCTATGATAGAATTTTACCCAAAATATTTTTGCATGGAAAATAAATATTAAGAGTATCCAGCAGAGATACTCTGGGGTTGGGAAAAGCGCTAAAATCGTGCAGTGCCTGTGGGGTAAACAGGCTTGATCCAAGGAAGGGGAATACAAGTCCAGTTCCTTGGATCAGAGCCCCTCACCGGCATCAGGAAGCCTCCCTTGAGGAGTCGAATATTTAAGACAAAATCCTTAGACATTTTTGTCTGCGGTCCGGAGAGTGAAGACCAAGATGTATATTTTCCACACAGCAGCGTGGTGCACACTGCTTTAATCTGCTGCAGCAGACACCCGAGTATAAGGACGCTCAGCAGACATAAACAAAAGTGCTGCCGTTTAACGGAAATAATCATGTCTGACCGAACAACGGTAATTAATATAAATTCCTGGGATGATCGGAGTAATCACAAACTCTTCGCTAAATCCTGTAAAGGCAAAGATGTCTATAATAAATCTCAGCAAAACCTAAACGAGAAACATTAGGGTAGCAATAATGTTGAAGGATCAGTTATGGAAGGAGAAGAGGGAATATAAATGTGTAAATTCAAGGATTATGTGGATTAAAATAAGGGTCGGATGCGAAAAGTGGGTCATAATAAGCGTGTATGCACCTGGAGAAGAGAGGAGTATAGAGGAGAGAGAGAGATTTTGGGAGATGTTAAGCGAATGTATAGGAACTTTTGAACCAAGTGAGAGAGTAATTGTGGTAGGGGACCTAAATGCTAAAGTAGGAGAAACATGTAGAGAGGGTGTAGTAGGTAAGTTTGGGGTGCCAGGTGTAAATGATAATGGGAGCCCTTTGATTGAACTTTGTATAGAAAGGGGTTTAGTTATAGGTAATACATATTTTAAGAAGAAGAGGATAAATAAGTATAAAATATATGATGTAGGGCGTAATGACAGTAGTTTGTTGGACTACGTATTGGTAGATAAAAGACTGTTGAATAGACTTCAGGATGTACATGTTTATAAAGGAGCCACAGATATATCTGATCACTTTTTAGTTATAGCTACAGTGGGAGTAAAAGGTAGATGGGATACAAGGAAAATAGAAGCAGTAAGTAAGAGAGAGGTGAAGGTTTATAAACTAAAAGAGGCAGTTAGGGTTAGATATAAACAACTATTGGAGGATAGATGGGCTAGTGAGAGTGTAGGCAATGGGGTCGAAGATGTATGGGTTAGATTTAAAAATGTAGTGTTAGAGTATTCAGCAGAAGTTTGTGGTTACAGGCGAGTGGGTGCGGGAGGGAAGAAGAGCGATTAGTGGAATGATGATGTAAAGAGAGTAGTAAGGGAGAAAAAGTTAGCATATGTGAGGTTTTTACAAAGTAGAAGTGATGCAAGGAGGGAGGAGTATATGGAGAGAAAAAGAGAGGTTAAGAGAATGGTGAAGCAATGTAAAAAGAGAGTAAATGAGAGAGTGGGTGAGATGTTATCAACAAATTTTGTTGAAAATAAGAAAAAGTTTTGGAGTGAGATTAATAAGTTGAGGAAGCCTAGAGAACAAATGGATTTGACAGTTAAAAATAGGAGAGGAGAGTTATTAAATGGAGAGTTAGAGGTATCGGGAAGATGGAGGAGATGTTAAATGTTGATGAAGACAGGGAAGCTATGATTTCGTGCATAGGGCAAGGAGGAATAACATCTTGTAGGAGTGTGGAAGAGCCAGTTGTGAGTGTGGGGGAAGTTCTTGAGGCAGTGGGTAGAATGAAAGGGGGTAAGGCAGCTGGGATTGATGGGATAAAGATAGAAATGTTAAAAGCAGGAGGGGATATAGTTTTGGAGTGGTTGGTGTTATTATTTAATATATGTATGGAAGAGGGTAAGGTACCTAGGGATTGGCAGAGAGCGTGTATTGTTCCTTTGTATAAAGGCAAAGGGGACAAAAGAGAGTGCAAAAATTATAGGGTAACAAGTCTGTTGAGTGTACCTGGTAAAGTGTATGGTAGAGTTATTATTGAAAGAATTAAGAGTAAGACAGAAAGCAGGATAGCAGATGAACAAGGGGGCTTTAGGAAAGGTAGGGGTGTGTAGACCAAGTGTTTACAGTGAAACATATAGGTGAACAGTATTTGGATAAGGGTAAAGAGGTTTTTGTGGCATTTATGGATTTGGAAAAGGCGTATGATAGGGTGGATAGGGGGGCAATGTGGCAGATGTTGCAGGTGTATGGAATAGGAGGTAGGTTACTGAAAGCAGTGCAGAGTTTTTATGAGGATAGTGAGGCTCAGGTTAGAGTGTGTAGGAGGGAGGGGGACTATTTCCCAGTAAAAGTGGGCCTTAGACAAGGATGTGTGATGTCACCGTGGTTGTTCAATATATTTATAGATGGAGTTGTAAGAGAAGTGAATGCGAGGGTCTTGGCAAGAGGTGTGGGGTTAAAAGATAAAGAATCAAATACAAAGTGGGAGTTGTCACAGTTGCTTTTTGCTGATGACACTGTGCTTTTGGGAGATTCTGAAGAGAAGTTGCAGAGATTGGTGGATGAATTTGGTACGGTGTGTAAAAGAAGAAAATTGAAGGTGAATATAGGAAAGAGTAAGGTGATGAGGATAACAAAAAGATTAGGTGACGAAAGATTGGATATCAGATTGGAGGGTGAGAGTATGGAGGAGGTGAATGTATTCAGATATTTGGGAGTGGACATGGCAGTAGATGGGTCTATGAAGGATGAGGTGAATCATAGAATTGATGAGGGGAAAAGGGTGAGTGGAGCACTTCGGAGTCTGTGGAGACAAAGAACTTTGTCCATGGAAGTAAAGAGGGGAATATATGAGAGTATAGTTATACCAAAACTCTTATATGGGTGTGAAGCATGGGTGATGAATGTTGCAACAAGGAGAAGGCTGGAGGCAGTGGAGATGTCATGTCTGAGGTCAATGTGTGGTGTGAATATAATGCAGAGAATTCGGAGTTCGGAAATTAGGAGGTGGTGCGGGATTACCAAAACTATTATACATAGAGCTGAGGAGGGGTTGTTGAGGTGGTTCGGACATGTAGAGAGAATGGAACGAGACAGAATGACTTCGAGAGTGTATAAATCTGTAGTGGAGGGAAGGCGTGGTAGGGGTCGGCCTAGGAAAGGCTGGAGGGAGGGGATAAAGGAGGTTTTGTGTGCGAGGGGCTTGGACTTCCAGCAAGCATTTGAGAGCGTATTTGATAGGAGTGAATGGAGACAAATGGTTTTTAATACTTGACGTGCTGTTGGAGTGTGAGCAAAGTAACATTTATGAAGGGATTCAGGGAAACCGGCAGGCCGGACTTGAGTCCTGGAGATGGGAAGTAGAGTGTCTGCACTCTGAAGGAGGGGTGTTAATGTTGCAGTTTTATAACTGTAGTGTAAAGCACCCCTCTGGCAAGACAGTGATGGAGTGAATGATGATGAAAGTTTTTCTTTTTCTGGCCACCCTGCCTTGGTGGGGATCGGCCGATGTGTTAATAATAAATTCTAAAATTAATTAAAATTTGAAATATATTCTACCAGCTTTTAGTGCAGTCACAGCTACAAGCAGAGGAATATGTAGCAGCACCAGAGCAACATATGTAGCAGCACCAGAGCAACATATGTAGCAGCACCAGAGCAACATATGTAGCAGCACCAGAGCAACATATGTAGCAGCACCAGAGCAACATATGTAGCAGCACTAAAGTAACATTGTAAGGTAAGAGGTATTGTATGCTTGAACTGCATAATATACTCCCAGACGCATAATATTAACCATGATTCCTGCAGTTATATTGCAGCTTGGAAGACTAGGTTTATCAAGGTCATATGATAATAATAATAATAATAATAATAATAATAATAATAATAATAATAATAATTATAACACTAATGCTAACAACAACAATAATAATAATATAATAATAATAATAATAATAATAATAATAATAATAATAATAATAATAATAATAATAATAATAAGTAATAATAATAATAATAAATAATAATAATAATAATAATAATAATAATAATAATAATAATAATAATAATAATAATAATAATAATAATAAAAATAACAGTAATAATAATAATAATAATAATAATAATAATAATAATAACACCTGGAGAGGGTTTGGGGGTCAACGCCCCCGCGCCTCGGTCTGCGACCAGGCCTTGTGGTGGATCAGAGTCTGATCAACTAGGATGTCACTGCTGGCCGCACGCAAACTGACGTAAGAACCACAGCCCGGCTGGTCAGGTACTGACTTTAGGTGCCAGTCCAGCAACATCTTGAAAACTACAAGGGGTCTATTTGTAATTCCCCTTATGTATGCTGGGAGGCAGTTGAACAGTCGTGGGCCCCTGACACTTAATGTGTTGTCTCTCAGTGTACTCGTGGCGCCCCTGCTTTTCATTGGGGGAATGTTGCATCTCCTGCCGAGTCTTTTGCTTTCATAGGTAGGGATTTTCGAGTGCAAGTTTGGTACTAATCTCTCTAGGATTTTCATGTATCTCTCTCGCCTGCGTTCCAGGGAATACAAATCAAGGGCCTTCAACCGTTCCCAGTAATTTAGGTGCCTTACCGTACTTAAGTATGCCGTGAAAGTTCTTTGTAGTTTTGTACACTCTCCAGGTCAGCAATTTATCCTGCCTTGTAGGGGGCAGTTAGTGTACAGCAGTATTCCAGCCTAATAAAAATTAATAATAATACTGATAATAAAACAATAATAATAATAATAATAATAATAACTATCAAGTACTTGATACAACTGATATCATTGGCATACTATGCAAAGTATTTTGGGCAACTTAGGTTAATCTTGTCCTCCAGGATGTGATCCACACCAGTTGACTAACACCCAGGTACCTACTTCCTGCTAGGTGAACAAAGACAGCAGATGTAAAGAAACATGCCCAGCGGTTATCGATCCCAGACCCTTAGAGTGTGAGCTGAGGGCGCTACCAGCCAAGTCACAAGCACCCACGAGCCTGGAGGCTGCTACCGGCTGAGACACTTGCCTGCTTGCAAAACAGGATCTCTTATAGTAAACCAGCTCACGACTTTTACGAAATTCTTCCTCCTGTCATGTGGTACAGTTATAGTCTCCATGGGAAATAGTTAAAAAATAATACCTAATTGATGCAACAAGTAGTAAGAAATCTCTCAAGCTGTATAAAAAATGTACATTAATCAACGCAGCAACCATGTGTTTCAGAAGCTGCTTAACCCCAGCCCCATGAGCCTCAATCCAAGTGATTGGAGAAGAGAGTGAGGTATAAACTGGTTATGCAGTTCAATATTAGCACTGAAGATGTGACGTGAATCACAAGAGGCATCCACACGTCATCCCATGGAAAGTAATATCTGGAATTCATCAAAAAAAAATGTTAAATTATAATATTCACAACCCAAACCTAATTCAAAGCTTTCAAAGAGAATAATATAAAATATACAAATACTTTAAGTCTGAAACCATTCAGAAGTTGCATTCTCAAGTTAACAGCTTGGAAGGGTTCAACCTAATCAGATGCGAAACACAGAAATTACCGCATGAAAAACAGTAAATATTTTAATTACTCCATTTCTTTAAAAAAAGGGACCTGCACAGGACAAAATCGATCCAATGGTACCTAATGAATGTAGATACAGAAAGGGAGGAGAGCGATTTCTTGTATATCGAACAGTCATGTAACTATTATTATGATCTGATCCTCTCTTCAATGTTAAAGTAAATAACTCAGTTTACCTTATTCCTAGTATATATCCTTTTATTGTTTAAATAATAAGTTATTACAAGGACCCCAATGGAAATATAAGTCACTTTTTTTTGGGTTATCCTGGGTAATCTACACATACGCTGCCATGTATGATAATTTATCTAACTGTATTTATGTATACCTGTACCTGAATAAACTTACTATTGTCCAATGTTTATAACAAAAGCTTGCAGTAAGTAAGCATTTGTTGCAACCTAATCAGATGCGAAACACAGAAATTACCGCATGAAAACAGTAAATATTTTAATTACTCCATTTCTTTAAAAAAAGGGACCTGCACAGGACAAAATCGATCCAATGGTACCTAATGAATGTAGATACAGAAAGGGAGGAGAGCGATTTCTGTATATCGAACAGTCATGTAACTATTATTATGATCTGATCCTCTTCAATGTTAAAGTAATAACTCAGTTTACCTTATTCCTAGTATATATCCTTTATTGTTTAAATAATGTTTTACAAGGACCCCAATGGAAATATAAGTCACTTTTTTTTGGGTTATCCTGGGTAATCTACACATACGCTGCCATGTATGATAATTTATCTAACTGTATTTATGTATACCTGTACCTGAATAAACTTACTATTGTCCAATGTTTATAAAAGTGCAGTAAGTGTTGCAGCTTAACGTACATGTTAAGTCACACACATGTTTTAGTCACACACATGTTAGTCACACACATGTTAGTCACACACATGTTAGTCACACACATGTTAGTCACACACATGTTAGTCACACACATGTTAGTCACACACATGTTAGTCACACACATGTTAGTCACACACATGTTAGTCACACACATGTTAGTCACACACATGTTAGTCACACACATGTTAGTCACACACATTTAGTCAACACATGTTAGTCACACACATGTTAGTCACTGTTAAGTGATCACTGTTAAGTTATCAAGATGATCACTAAGTTGATCAAGTTGATCACTAAGTTGATCAAGTTGATCACTAAGTTGATCAAGTTGATCACTAAGTTGATCAAGTTGATCACTAAGTTGATCAAGTTGATTACTAAGTTGCTCAAGTTGATCACTAAGTAGATCAAGTTGATCACTAAGTTGATCAAGTTGATCACTAAGTTTATCAAGTTGATAACTAAGTTGATCACTAAGTTGATCAAGTTGATCACTAAGTTGATCAAGATGATCACTAAGTTTATCAAGATGATCACTAAGTTTATCAAGTTGATCACTAAGTTGATCAAGTTGATCATTAAGTTGATCAAGTTGATCACTAAGTTGATCAAGTTGATCACTAAGTTGATCAAGTTGATCACTAAGTTTATCAAGTTGATCATTAAGTTGATCATTAAGTTGATCAAGTTGATCACTAAGTTGATCAAGTTGATCACTAAGTTGATCAAGTTGATCACTAAGTTGATCACTAAGTTGATCAAGTTGATCACTAAGTTGATCAAGTTGATCACTAAGTTTATCAAGTTGATAACTAAGTTGATCACTAAGTTGATCAAGTTGATCACTAAGTTGATCAACTTGATCACTAGTTATGGCGTGGATCCCAACCATTCTAGTTCTTTACTATTTTACTACATCAAAAAATCTGTCAGCATGCAAAAGAAACTCTGGGTGGCATCCTGGGCCTAAATATTAAAACCGGTCAGAGGAAAAAATGAAATTTAACTGATTTAACGGGAATAAAAAATTCTTACTATTTTATATATAAAATGATCCAATCTGCTCGTATACTTGAATTTCACTTTCATAGTAGAATTAAAAGATATTTTATTTTATCAAGCTAATAGTTAAGTCACTGAGGGTTTTGTTAAGTTATACGAGTTATTCCAGGACGCTAAGTCACTCAGGGTTTTGTTAAGTTATCCGAGTTATTCCAGGACGCTAAGTCACTGAGGGTTTTGTTAAGTTATCCGAGTTATTCCAGGACGCTAAGTCACTGAGGGTTTTGTTAAGTTATCCGAGTTATTCCAGGACGCTAAGTCACTGAGGGTTTTGTTAAGTTATCCGAGTTATTCCAGGACGCTAAGTCACTGAGGGTTTTGTTAAGTTATCCGAGTTATTCCAGGACGCTAAGTCACTGAGGGTTTTGTTAAGTTATCCGAGTTATTCCAGGACGCTAAGTCACTGAGGGTTTTGTTAAGTTATCCGAGTTATTCCAGGACGCTAAGTCACTGAGGGTTTTGTTAAGTTATCCGAGTTATTCAAGATTTCTATAATGTCATAATGCACAGGGAGGAAAAAAGCCAGTTTTTGTAAGTCTCTCTTCCTCGTTTCCGTACTCAATCGTTAAAAGTTTGAAGCCGAGTGAATGAGGTGTTCTCGAGTTATGAGCAAAATAAGATCGTAAAGGTGGAACAAAAAAAAAATAGAACAAAAATATTTGAGCAATCTCTTTAAAAAAGGTCCACTTTATAATACACGATTAATCATATAAATGATACATCATACAAAAACCTAAATTTAAGGCCTTTATGCGCATCGTAATGTGTACTCTAGTGATATGTACTCTAGTGATGTGTACTCTAGTGATGTGTACTCTAGTGATGTGTACTCTAATGATGTGTACTCTAATGAGGTGTACTCTAATGATGTGTACTCTAATGATGTGTACTCTAATGATGTGTACTCTAGTGATGTGTACTCCAATGATGTGTACTCTAATGATGTGTACTCTAATGATGTGTACTCCAATGATGTGTACTCTAATGATGTGTACTCTAATGATGTGTACTCTAGTGATGTGTACTTTAATGATGTGTACTCTAGTGATGTGTACTCTAGTGATGTGTACTCTAGTGATATGTACTCTAGTGATGTGTACTCTAGTGATGTGTACTCTAGTGATGTGTACTCTAATGATGTGTACTCTAATGATGTGTACTCTAATGATGTGTACTATAATGATGTGTACTCTAATGATGTGTACTCTAATGATGTGTACTCTAGTGATGTGTACTCCAATGATGTGTACTCTAATGATGTGTACTCTAATGATGTGTACTCCAATGATGTGTACTCTAATGATGTGTACTCTAATGATGTGTACTCTAGTGATGTGTACTCTAGTGATGTGTACTCTAATGATGTGTACTCTAATGATGTGTACTCTAGTGATGTGTACTCTAGTGATGTGTACTCTAGTGATGTGTACTCTAGTGATGTGTACTCTAATGATGTGTACTCTAGTGATGTGTACTTCAATGATGTGTACTCTAATGATGTGTACTCTAATGATGTGTACTCTAGTGATGTGTACTCTAGTGATGTGTACTCTAATGATGTGTACTCTAATGATGTGTACTCTAGTGATGTGTACTCCAATGATGTGTACTTAGTAATGTGTACTGTAGTGATGTGTACTCTAGTGATGTGTACTCTAGTGATGTGTACTTTAATGATGTGTACTCTAGTGATGTGTACTCTAGTGATGTGTACTCTAGTGATATGTACTCTAGTGATGTGTACTCTAGTGATGTGTACTCTAGTGATGTGTACTCTATTGATGTATACTCTAATGATGTGTACTCTAATGATGTGTACTCTAGTGATGTGTACTCCAATGATGTGTACTCTAATGATGTGTACTCTAATGATGTGTACTCCAATGATGTGTACTCTAATGATGTGTACTCTAATGATGTGTACTCTAGTGTTGTGTACTCTAGTGATGTGTACTCTAATGATGTGTACTCTAATGATGTGTACTCTAATGATGTGTACTCTAGTGATGTGTACTCTAGTGATGTGTACTCTAATGATGTGTACTCTAATGATGTGTACTCTAGTGATGTGTACTCCAATGATGTGTACTTTAGTAATGTGTACTGTAGTGATGTGTACTCTAGTGATGTGTACTCTAGTGATGTGTACTTTAATGATGTGTACTCTAGTGATGTGTACTCTAGTGATGTGTACTCTAGTGATATGTACTCTAGTGATGTGTACTCTAGTGATGTGTACTCTAGTGATGTGTACTCTAATGATGTGTACTCTAATGATGTGTACTCTAGTGATGTGTACTCAATGATGTGTACTCTAATGATGTGTACTCTAATGATGTGTACTCCAATGATGTGTACTCTATGATGTGTACTCTAATGATGTGTACTCTAGTGTTGTGTACTCTAGTGATGTGTACTCTAATGATGTGTACTCTAATGATGTGTACTCTAGTGATGTACTCTAGTGATGTTACTCTAGTGATGTGTACCTAATGATGTGTACTCTAGTGATGTGTACTCCAATGATGTGTACTCTAATGATGTGTACTCTAATGATTGTACTCTAGTATGTACTTATTGATGTGTACTCTAATGATTGTACCTAATGATGTGTACTCTAGTGATGTGTACTCAATGATGTGTACTCTAGTAATGTGTACTGTAGTGATGTGTACTCTAGTGATGTGTACTCTAGTGATGTGTACTTTAATGATGTGTACTCTAGTGATGTGTACTCTAGTGATGTGTACTCTAGTGATGTGTACTCTAGTGATGTGTACTCTAGTGATGTGTACTCTAGTGATGTGTACTCTAGTGGTGTGTACTCTAGCAACTCACTACTAATACCAGTAGTCTGAGTGATCCTCGTTACCGTTTAAATATCTGTATTTTAAGGCTTGACAAAGCTCCTGGAGAGCGAAACGTTGCCACAATTAAATGTCACATTAGTTGCATTTGCGTCCTTTTACTTAACATATTGTAGGAAATTCTACAAACGTTAATTTATTACAATATATAAAAAATTGCGACAGAACCTGAGACTTCTACTACGATGGCCTTAAAGGATTGTTAATAATAACATTTTATTTGGAGAAAAGAAAACATGTGATCAGACCCTGATCCATCACGAGTCCTGGTCTCAGACCGAGCCGCGGGGGCGATGACCCACGAAACCCTCTCCAGGTAAACTCCAGGTAATGGGCATCAATTAGGAAGAACGCGGTAGCATAAGTGTGGTCGTGCAATGTCAGAGTTACAGCGACGCTGGTAGCTTCTTCCCTCGTGTGGTCGTGCAATGTCAGAGTTACAGCGACGCCAGTAGCTTCTTTCCTCGTGTGGTCGTGCAATGCTAGAGTTACAGCGACGCTAGTAGCTTCTTCCTTCGTGTGGTCGTGTGATGTCATAGTTACAACGACGCTGGTAGCTTCTTCCTTCGTGTGGTCGTGCAATGTCAGAGTTACAGCGACGCTGGTAGCTTCTTCTCTCGTGTGGTCGTGCAATGTCATAGTTACAGCGACGCTGGTAGCTTCTTCCTTCGTGTGGTCGTGCAATGTCATAGTTACAGCGACTCTAGTAGCTTCTTCCCTCGTGTGGTCGTGCAATGTCAGAGTTACAGCGACGCCAGTAGCTTCTTCCTTCGTGTGGTCGTGCAATGTTAGAGTTACAGCGACGCTAGTAGTTTCTTCCCTCGTGTGGTCGTGCAATGTCAGAGTTACAGCGACGCCAGTAGCTTCTTCCCTCGTGTGGTCGTGCAATGTTATAGTTACAGCGACGCTGGTAGCTTCTTCCCTCGTGTGGTCGTGCAATGTCAGAGTTACAGCGACG
>WNWK01031459.1:20000-22686 GCA_009830355.1 Cherax destructor
CTTCCCCAATCTTCATGACTTTGCCCTTGGTTCAGAATCCAGTTTCTGAACCAGGCCTGCAGCCTGTCCTGAACCCTTTGTAGTCCTGCCTGGTCCTCCTTCGATTGAATTCGCATCATTAACTTCAAATCGTCTGCAAATAGGAACACTTGTAAATCTATTCCTTCCGTTATGTCATTCAAATAAACCAGAAACAGCACCGGTTCTAGGACAGACCCCTGTGGAACCCCGCTCGTCACAGGCGCCCATTCTGACATCGTCACATACCAAGACTCACTGATGCCTTCCCGTCAGGTATTCTCTGATCCATTGCAGTACCTTTCCTGTTATACCTGCCTGGTCCTCCAGCTTTTGCACAGTCCAAGAAAATGCAATCTACCCACCCCGCTCTCTCTCTCTCTCTTCTCTTACTGCTGTCACCTTGTCATAGAACTCCATTAGGTTTGTAACAAAGGATTTCCCGTCCCTGAATCCGTGCTGGTTGTCGTTAAGCTCATTAGTTCCTACGTGTTCCACCACTCTTCTCCTGATAATCTTCTCCATGTCTTTGCATACTATTCATGTCAGTGACATTGGTCTGTAGTTTAATACTGCGTGTCTGTCTTCTTTTTTTAAACATTGGGACTACATTTACTGTCTTCCATAACTCAGTAAATCGCCCAGTTTCAAAAGATGTGATGAAGATTGTTGTTAGTGGTACACAGAGCAGCCTCTTCACATCCTCCTCGGTTGAATGTATCGTGTCCAGCACTTGATGGTGTACCCCACCACTCTGTCTTTCTGGAGCCCTTTCTGTCTAATCTGTGAATACTTCTTTGAATATCATGTTAAGTGGAGAAATGTTCCATAGCCTGGAACAATGTTCCATAGCCTGCAACATTGTTCCATAGCCTGGAACAATGTTCCATAGCCTGCAACAATGTTCCATAGCATGGAACAATGTTCCATAGCCTAAAACAATGTTCCATAGCATGGAACAATGTTCCATAGCCTGAAACAATGTTTCATAGCTTGGAACAATGTTCCATAACCTGGAACAATGTTAAGATACTCACAAACTTCTCGGTGGTTCTGCACACGTTCACGGTGTGCAGTGTCTTGAATGACTCCTTACTCAGGTGTCGAAATGCTATTCTTAAGATTGTCAGGCGCCAATATGCTGCAGCAGTTATTTAGTTGATGTGCACCTCAGAAGATGAGCTTGGTATTATATTCACACCATGTTCCTTTTCCTTGAGAGAGGTTTATAGTCAGGGCCAGATTTAGACCATGGGGGGCCCGGGGCACTTTAGGTTTGAGGGGCCCTTAACCCACCGACCAACTAGAAATTTAAGTTAAAATAGTGTAATTTCTAAAAGGAAGAAATCAGAACCGTCTAACTTCAAGAAAGAAATTGATTCAATCCTCTTTTTGTAAAAATTAACCCTATTAGGATCCTATTAGGAGAGAGACAGCTTATAACAGCCAAGAAAGGCTTCACCTGTTGTTTACTTTTTAGTTAATTTACCATGGATCTTAAAGCACACTTCAAATATTAATTCTATTACGGACGTACACCTCCAGGACACTTTAGTAAAATCATGCAACTCCATTATAATTATAATATCTAGCCTGTGTTTATTCATATCTTTGGCGTAGAAGTTCTAGAAAAGGGTAGAAAAATAGGGATATTGAATTTATAGGAATAAAAATGTATCAAAAGAAATAGGACATCAAAAGAGAAATTTATACCGATAAAAAAAATAGATGCCGATGGAATAAAATTGTATAATAATAATTTCATAGGGAATGTCTAAAATATAACAAGATAACACAAGTCTAAAAATTGAATTTCTCTATACAATTTAACCACAAATAGTTTAGTTTAATCTATCAAATTATAACAAAATATTGAATTTTAATTTGATCATACAATTTCTAAAAAATTCTCTCAAATAGTTTAGTATGATTATTGAATAAATCAGCTGACTTTCTAGTAGTGATATAAATTGCTGGTTTTCAGATAAGGTATGAAGTTGTGGTGTTGTTATTGTTTAAATTGTGGACATCACTGAAAGTTTTTCTTTTTTACATTCTGCATAATTTTTCCAGTCTGCAGCAAATCACCAAATTTACAAATCAAACATTACATAAATAAGTGGAATTAGCAAAACATACATCACATTTATGCATCAGATAATCACTCTGCAATATCTACAAAAAGTCTTTCTTTCTACACTTAGCATCTGCCAAATCTTTCTAATCTAAACTTTCTTCTTGAGGACACGCTCCCAAAACCCGTTTTTCTTGGGAAACATCTCAACCTGTTTTTCTTGGCACAGCCCCCACTGTTTTCTTAGGACCGTTAACCTGTTTTTTTGGGACCAGCTCCAAAGTTCTTCTTGGACAACCCCCAAAACTTTTTTCTTGAGAAACGCCTACATCCAAAGCCAGAGTTTGTCTTTTATGGGGTTTTTGTTCTCAGATAATTTTTTTTTTCAGTGCTGGGTAATTTCTGAACACCTTTTTCCCGAACAATAGTGACCATCAGCTCAAATATTTCTAAGGGGCCTTAAATTGGAAAAGGGATAGCAAGCCTTCTAAATTGAAAACCTTTTTGAGATGGGTGAAAGGCCTGGCTTGACAAAAGGGTGAACGGACTTTCCTCAACAAAAACTCACTGAATTTGGGGTAAAATTTAAGTTTT
>WNWK01031460.1:0-22685 GCA_009830355.1 Cherax destructor
CTTACTGTCCTCTTACGACTCTATAATCTTATATGGTCGCAAGAGTTCTTCCCAGCTGTGGATGTCTGCGATTGTTCTCTTTTTTCGCAAACCGGGTACTACGGGACGTGATACCTCCCACTACCGTCCCATCGCTCTTACCAATGCAGTTTGCAAGGTGATGGAACGTCTAGTTAATAGATGTTTGATGTGGTATTTGGAGACGCACAATAGTCTCTCCCCTAGTCAATATGGCTTTCATAAAGGCCGTTCTGCCATTGACCCCTTACTGTGCTTGGATACGTATATTCGTAATGCCTTTGCTAATAACCACTCAGTTATCGCCATCTTTTTCGACCTTGAGAAGGCTTATGACACAACTTGGAGATTTAATATCTTGGCCAGGCCCACTCCTTAGGCCTCCAAGGCAACCTAACATTCTTCCTTAAGGCCTTCATAACTGACAGACATTTCCGTGTCCGGGTTAGTAATGAGCTTTCCCCAGAATTTGTCCAAGCTGAAGGTGTCCCCCAGGGTTATGTTCTGAGCACAACACTCTTTCTCCTTGCTATAAATAATCTGGCATCTGTTCTCCCATCCAATATTTGGTCATCACTCTATGTGGATGACTTTGCTATAGCTTGTGCAGGTGCTGACTGTCACCTCATTGCAGTTTCCCTCCAGCATGCCATCAACTGGGTTTCTGGTTGGGCCACCACTCACGGGTTTAAATTTTCTAGTGGCAAAACTCATCAAATTACGTTTACTAGACGTTCAGTGGTCTTTGATCATCCATTGTACCTATACGGCTCACGTATTCCAGAACGTGATACAGTCAGGTTTCTCGGCCTCCTGTTTGACCGTCGATTGTCCTGGAAACCTCATATTACCTCTCTTAAGGCAACTTGTCACAGCCGGCTGAATCTCCTTAAAACCCTCGCACATCTTTCATGGGGGGCTGATCGTAGAACTCTCCTTCGTCTACATTCAGCCCTAATTTTATCAAAACTCGATTATGGTGTCCAGATATATTCGGCGGCCTCCCCTGCTACTCCTTCCATCCTTAATCCCATCCATCACCAGGGATTACGCTTATGCCTTGGTGCATTTCGTTCTTTCCCGGTTCGGAGCCTCTATGAAGAAGCGAACATTCCATCCTTGTTCGATCGTCGTGATGCACATTGCATTCGCTATTATGTTCACTCTCATGACCTACGCAATCCTTCCATGTATAGGATTGTTACAGATGTTAGTTGACGCTCTTTATTTGTTCGTCGCCCCTGCTTACTTCGTCCCTTTTCTCTTCGTCTACATTCACTCTTGTCTTTCCTTCAGCTACCACCTCTATATGTTCATGTGACATCTCCCTTTCCCCTACCCCCTTGGGAAGTTCCTGCTGTCCGTGTCTGTTCTATTCCTCTACCTTGCGCGAAAGCCCAACTACCTACGGCGGCTTCTCGCTCTTTTTTTTTAGACCACTTCCGCTCTCATTCCCATGCCATCGCAGTATACACTGATGGTTCAAAGTCGTCTGACGGCGTCGGATTCGCAGCAGTGTTTCCGGACAGCGTCGTGCCATGGCATCTCTTACCCTCGGCTAGCATATTTACGGCTGAATTGTATGCCATCCTTGTGACACTTATCCGTATTGCATCTATGCCTGTATCACCATTTGTGGTCGTTTCAGACTCTCTTAGTGCTTTACAGGTTATCCATAAAATTGATACACCTCACCCCCTAGTTCTTCGTATCCAACTTTGGTTACACCGTATCTCTAGCAAGCACAAATATATTGTTTTTTGTTGTTAGTTAGTTTGATATCTTTATTATGCACCCCATACCCATCCTGTGGGCAGTAGTCAAAAGATTACAGAGGTACATAATGGGTCCAGGGACTGGACCTCAAAGTTTGATAGCTGAGCAAGTTACAAAGGTAATGAACTCAGATGGTCACAATCATGACAAGTTACAAAGGTATTTGCAGATTACAGAGCTATATATAGGGTCCAGAGACTGGGCCACAAAGTTTTGATAGCTGAACAAGGCACAATGGTAATGAATTCACTAGTTACAAGATAATGAATCATGTAAGTAAATTTACTTACGTCTGTACATGGTTGCAGTCATGAACAAATTATAAAGCAATGTGCAATCTATTAGTCTATACCCATCCACAACTGTAATGAGTTATTGGTGCAAATTTTAATTGTTGGGTCACACACACACACATATACATATACACATGCATATACACTCTCCATAAGACTGTGGCCCAGTTAATGACCTTGAAAAGACCCGCAGGCCACTGACACCCATATTGCCTTTGTCTAGTGAGGTGAATGTTCCTTGACCCTCCTTTACACCGGTATTCTTTAACCCATCGCCAGTGTGAAACCGCTGTGTCAGTAATGAGTATAGCTGATGGCCCTGATGACGTAAATGGTGAAGGCAGATTTGAAACATACCTTAGTAAACACTCTCGGGAAAAGGAACGAGGCTTCCAGAGAAAGCTTGCTGCAAGCAATACAGGGGGCGCACACCCTCCCAAAGCTGTCAGATTAGATTTCCCTAACAACACTGATCAAGAGAGTAAGTGTAATTAGTTTTACGAAGCTAGTGTAGACAACCCAGAGAAAACTATCAAGTTTCTCCATGATGAGGATAACTACGTATTTGTGCCTAATGATTCAACATTTATTGACAAACTTCTCGCTAAAGAATATGCCAACATCAAACTCCGAGCTTCCCCACCTAGGGCACCTAAAGTGCTCATTGTCATATACAACGTCAACAAGCACTTGAATCATAAATATCTGGTGCAAGCCCTCGTCGACCTCCCAACGATCTGATATTAGCTGAGTGGACTGGCCAGGGGACTTTGCCACGCTATATTCACTCCCGTGCTGCCCTCAACAGGCGCTATAACATTGCATTGTACAGACCTCCACAACGTCGATGTTATAAGTGTCAACGTTGGGGCCACATTGCCAGGAAATGTCCAGCTAAGTCACACTGGTGTGCAGTTTGTGCCAATGTTCATTCTTCTGAACGGTGTTATGATTTGATCAAACAGCACCAGACTGTTGCTAAACTGTGTATCAATTGTAAGACTTCAGGAGTCACAGCAACTCATGCTGACTGCAGTGTGAGGGCTGCCCACATCGCAGCAAACCACACCTCACCTTGCACCTCCCATTATGACCTCCCAGGCCCACCAGATACCTAGAGTCTGTTTACTGGCTCATGCCTGCCCTCAGACAATGAGGTTGAGCACTTCACCTGGGAAGCACATCAACACAGCTCCATCACGTCTGCTGTCAATACCAGTCTAGCTGAGTCAGCTGACAGTCAGTCACCGAGCTCAGCTGACCGGGGCTTCACGTCTCCAGATTTTCCTAGTCTTGCTCGTGTGGTATTCAACCTGAAGTCCCACATAGGACTACTGGAGAGACAGCAATTTCTCCTGAAGCAACAACTTGAGCAGCACAAGGAAAGATGTGTAGAGCGTACCAATAGCAAGATTGTCACAAATTCTGAAAGCGAGTGTAAGGCTGATGAACAAGGTGGTGATGGTGTCCTTAATTACAGGTAATGACGAACCCAACAGCTGTGTTGATAACTATAGTGAGCATCATGCTGAGGGCAGTGTTGTCTATGATGTTAGTAATAGATTTCTGCGTCCAGCTCTGGTGGTGAGCGGACGTGCTGGCTCTACCCTAGCGGTGGCATAGTGAAACTTGTTTTCAAACAAGATGACTGACAACTATCGACGACGAGTCAATACTGTATGTATTGAGTTACTGAAGGGAACGATTCTACCGGCGAATGCTGACGTTTTATTGACAGCTATTCTATGTGACATCTACGGCGTATCTTATGAGGACCTTTATGGAGTGGCCATGAATGGGATACGACAAGTCTTTGTGAAATTTGCTAGCACTGAGGTGTATTGACGTCTGGTGGATGTATACCAGGACAAGAAGATGGTGGTCAACATGGGAGTAGAGGTTTGTCTACGGGACGTCTCGACAGTATACAAGTGGGTAAAACTTCATAATATACCGTTTGAGGCGTGCTCTGAGGATATATGTGACGTAATGAAAGAATATGGTGTCATTCATGCTACAAATATAGGAAGATGGGCGCAGGGGCCATACGCTGGTTTGTTGGAAGGGTCATACTCAGTAAAAATGAGTTTGAGGAAACCCATACCGTCTTATGTGCTAATGGAATGTTTTCGCACACAGATTTATGTTCATTACCAGGGGCAAGTGAAAACTTACAGGTTGTGTGGACAATCTGGACATTATGCAGCCGTTTGTGAGCGACGTAAGGAAGTGGTGAGGAACAATGAAGAGACGGCGAAGAGACCGGTGGATAATGATCATGGGACCGAAGGAGCTGTTGAGGAACCTGCAAGTGTGCAGAATGTTGGCTTGGAAGTCTCCCAATGGAGTGAGGAGGTGGACAAAGCGGAAGAGAGGGTTGACAGTGTGTTGACGGGTGGTGAAGACATGGCTAATGACATGGAACATGAGAGTGTACATGAGAGTGTACATGAGAGTGTACATGAGAGTGTACATGAGAGTGTACATGAGAGTGGGGTAAGTGAGGGTATTGATGAAGCAATACTGAGAGACTTGGGTGAGATTATTGGTGGTGAGGATTTAGATTTGGTGCAGAGCGACATTGGAGACAGGATGATAGACAGGGTGCACCTGCCTATTGACGAGACAGCGAGTGGGGGAGAAGAGGCAACGGAGGTGAGGGTTGAAGTGGAGATACATCAACAGTACTCACCTAATTGTGGTTGCAGGGGTCGAGACTCAGCTCCTGGCCCCGCCTCTTCGCTGTCTGCTACTAGGTCTCTGCTCTCCCTGCTCCATGAGCTTTATCATACCTTGTCTTAAAACTATGTATGGTTCCTGCCTCCACTATATCTTTCTCTAGTCCATTCCACTTCCTGACTACTCTGTGGCTGAAGAAATGTTTCCTGACATCCCTTTGACTCATCTGAGTCTTCAGCTTCCAGTTGTGTCCCCTTGTTTCTGTGTTCCCTCTCTGAAACAACCTGTCACTATCTACCTTGTCAATTCCCCGCAGTATTTTGTATGTCGCTATCATGTCTCCTCTGACCCTTCTTTCCTCCAGTGTTGTTAGTCCTATTTCCCTCAATCTTTCCTCATAAGACAGACCCTGAGTTGTGGAACTAACCTTGTCGCAAACCTTGCACTTTCTCTAGTTTCCTTACGTGCTTGACCAGGTGTGGGTTCCAGACTGGTGCTGCATATTCTAGTATGGGCCTGACGTATACGGTATACAGTGTCTTGAACGATTCCTTGTTAAGGTAACGGAACGCTAATCTAAGGTTTGCCAGACGCCCATATGCTGCTGCAGTTATCTGGTTGATGTGTGCCTCCGGAGACGTGCTTGGCATTATACTCACTCCAAGGTCTTTCTCCTTTGCCGAGGTTTGTAGCCTTTGTCCGCCTTGCTTGTACTCTGTCAGCGGTCTTCTTTGCCCTTCTCCGATCCTCATGACTTTGCATTTGGAGGGATTGAATTCGAGAAGCCAACTGCTAGACCAGATGTCGAGCTTGACCAGGTCTGTTTGCAGCCCTGTCTGGTCCTCTTCCGATGTGATTCTCCTCATTATTTTCACATCATCCGCGAATAGAGACACTTCTGAGTCTATCCTGTCCGTCATGTCATTTACATATACCAGGAATAACACTGGTCCTAGGACTGACCCCTGCGGTACACCGCTCGTCACAGGCGCCCACTGTGCTACCTCACCACACACTATGACCCGTTGTTGCCTCCCTTTGAGGTATTCCCTGATCCATTCCAGTGCCCTTCCTGTTATACCTGCTTGTTCTTCCAACTTCTTTACTAATCTCATGTGAGGAACTGTGTCGAAGGCCTTCCTGCAGTCCAGGAAAATGCAATCAACCCACCCTTCTCTCTCCTGCCTTACCTCTGTTACTTTATCATAGAACTCTAGGAGGTTTGTTACACAGGATTTGCCTTACCGGAATCCGTGCTGTCTGGTGTTTATTATCCTGTTCCGCTCAAGGTGTTCCACCATTCTTTTCCTGATGATTTTCTCCAGGACTTTGCACACTATACATGTAAGTGACACCGGTCTATAGTTTACTGCCTCTTTTCTGTCTCCTTTTTTAAAAATGGGGACTACGTTGGCCTTCTTCCATACCTCAGGTAGCTGCCCAGTTTCAAGGGATGTGTTGAATATTATGGTAAGTGGCACACTCAGTACCTCAGCTCCTTCCCGAAGAACCCACGGGGAGATATTGTCCGGACCCATCGCCTTTGAGGTATCGAGGTCACTGAGTAACTGCTTCACTTCTTCCTCAGTTGTGTGTATGCCCTCTAGCACTTGGTACATCCCTTGTTGGTGACGAACCATGTCCTGTCTACCCAGCTGCCTTCCTTCCTCCATTGTGAGTACTTCCTTAAACCTCAAGTTGAGCTCCTCACATACCTCTTGATCATTACTTGTGAGTTCCCCATCTTCTCTCCTCAGCCTTATCACCTGGTCCTTGACTGTTGTCTTCCTTCTGATGTGACTGAACATCAGTTTCGGGTTGGACTTAACTTTCGATGCTATGTCGTTTTCGTACTGTTTCTGGGCCTCCCTCTGTACTTGTGCATACTCGTTTCTAGCTCTTCTACTAATCTCTTTGTTTACTTGGGTTCTTTGCCTTCTGTACCGTTTCCATTCTCTGATACTCTGAGTCTTTGCCTCCCTGCACCTTTGGGTAAACCAGGGGCTCTTTCTGGCCTTCCCATTTAATCCTTTGCCTCTGGGTATAAACCGTTCCTCGGCCTCCTTGCACTTTGCCCCTACGTATTCCATCATTTCATTTATTGTCAGTCCTTCCATTTCCCTTTCCCACTGAATGTCCTGCAGGAAATTCCTCATGCCCGTGTAGTTTCCTCTTTTAAAGTCTGGTTTGTCTCTATCGGTACTGTTTCCCCTCTCCACCTGTAGCTCTACAATGTACTCAAAGCTAAGCACCATATGGTCACTGGCTCCCAGGGGGCTCTCGTGCATTATGTCTTCAATATCTGAGCTGTTCAGGGTGAATACGAGGTCCAGTCTTGCTGGTTCATCTTCTCCTCTCTCTCTGGTCGTGTCCCTGACATGTTGGTGCATCAGGTTTTCCAGTACCACGTCCATCATCTTGGCTCTCCAAGTTTCTGGACCCCCACGTGGTTCATGGTTCTCCCAGTCGATCTCCCTGTGGTTGAAATCTCCCATGACCAGTAGCTTCGCTCTGCTCATGTGTGCTTTTCTTGCCACCTCCGCCAGGGTGTCCACCATCGCTCTGTTGTTCTCATTGTATTCTTCTCCTGGCCTCCTGCAGTTCTGTGGTGGGTTATACATCACTGCAATGATTATCTTATGCTCCCCAGACTGGATGGTACCTACTATGAAATCCCGTTCTCTACCCCCCTCCACTCCTACTATTTCTTCGAATCTCCAACGGTGCCTTACATGCAGTGCGACCCCTCCACCCCCCCTGCACCTCCTATCTTTCCTCAGGATCTGATATCCCTGTGGGAAGATTGCATCTGTTACTGTCTCATTTAGTTTAGTTTCTGTGACTGCTATGATGTCTGGGGATGCCTCATCTATTCTTTCATTCCACTCTTCATACTTATTCGTAATTCCATCCGCATTTGTGTACCAAACCTTCAACCTTGTTTCCAAGACTGTGGCCCTGGGGAGATCTTGGTGGGATGGGGGTGTGGGCAGGGTGCCCGCAGGGGGTTGCAGCACGGGTGGGGGTGATTGTATGGTTGGGGTATGGGCAGGTGGGGTGCAGCTTGAGGTGGGGGTGGGGGGTAACTGTGACAGTGGGTTTTCATTTGCTAGGGTGGGGACAGGGGGCCTGATAAGTGGGTGTGGTGCTAGAGTGTATGGGTGTCGTGGGTTGTTTGTGATATGAGGCCCGCTGAGGGTATTTCCAGTGTGTGTGTTTGTCCTGCTTGGGCTTGGTGTCCTCCGTATCTCACTGTCTCCCCACCCTCCTCTCTTCTCCTTCTTATCTTCTCCCTCCGGGCCTCCCTTTCTTCCTGCGTTCTGTCTCGATCTAGATATACATTCCGGAACCCCTGGTTCGTCCTCAGCCGAGCTTTCTCTTGCAGGATCATGGTGCGTGCTGATTCTGCCTTGAATATTACCTTGAGGGGTCGATGTCTTCCCTTTGTGTACCACCCGATTCTCCGAAAATTTGTCACTTGGGATGAGTCTCCCCCTATTGCTAGCATGATACCATCGATCTGTTCTGTCTCCTCTTTTTCCTTCTGTCGTGGGTGTCCCCTTCGACTTCCTTCAGGCCATAGATGAAAATCGACTTCTCCCTTTCCTCCTCCCACTGTGTCTCCCATTGCCTTGTCAAAGGTGCATTATCCTCTCCCGGTGCTGTCATGGATGTATTCCTCGTGTTCCTTTGTGTGTCCGGTCTGCTCTTACGTCCCTGTCCGCTGCAGTGTGTTGTTGGGGTCTCCATGTTTAGCGTGTCTGCTGTTTTGTCTACCCTCTCATATGTTGTTTCTGTGCTCCCATTCGTTGTTCCTGTGGTGCTCTTCGTGACCCTGGCTGCTTCTTCTATATCCCTCTCGTGTGTTATTATCCTGCTCGTCTTGCTTCGGGCCCCATGTGTGCCTGCCAGTGCCTGTGCGTACCTGAGTTCTCCTCCTTTCTCCTCATTCCCTGTGGCTGTGCCTGGTGCACAAGCTCCAAGCGTTGTTCCCTGCCAGGTACTATTGTCTCTATTCTGTGTCAGTCCCTGCAGCTTCTCTTCTAGGGTCTGGATCTTGGCTTCTGCTTTTTTGGCTTGCATTACCCATTTTCTACTCTCCTCAGCTATCCTCTTCTCCATTTCCTCACTGATCACCAATAGCTTCCTCTCCCATTCCTTTTCCCTTTCATCGAGCTCCTCGGTGATCACCAATATCTCCCTCTCCCATTCCTTCTCCCTTCTAGATATTTCCTCCTCCCACTGTTGCCTTCCCTGATCGGCCATCTTCTTCCTTGTTGACACCCTCTCTGAGCCACCCATCTTCCCGCTGAGTCCCTTGTGGATGTATTGAGGTGTCAGGAGAAAAGAGAAAGAGGGGTGAGGAAGAGGTTGAGGAGAAACGGAGAAAGGATAGGGATGGGGGTGGAGAGAAGATATCTTAGAGGAAATGTAGAAGAGGGTGGATAGAGGGAGAGAAAGAGAGCAAGAGGAAAGGGAGAGAGGAGGGAGGTAGAGAGGTAGGAAGAGAATAGGTAGAGGGAGAGAGAGGGAGGTAGAGAGATGGAGGAAGATAGAAATAGAGGGAGAGGGAGGAAGAGGGGGTGGGAGAAAGAGAGAGAGGAGAGGGAGTGAGATGAGAGTAGGGAGAGGAGGGATATGGAGTGGGAGATGGGGGGAGAGGGAGTATAGAGAGGGGATGGAGAGAGGGAGGTTTGTGTGTGAGGAGAAGGGAGGGAGATAGAAGGAGAGGGTATATAGAGGAGAGGGGGTGTGCATTTGAGGAGAAGAGGAGGGAGAGAGTGGGGGATATAGGTTTTCAGAAAGTTTGGACTACTCTCCTAGATATTAAGCTAGAATATTGCTAGTACTAGAGAGGTAGGGAGAGGGAGAGGATAGGGAGAGGTAGGGAAGGAGGGGGAGGGATCAGGAAGGGAGATGGGGGAGAGGAGGTATAGAGGTATAGAGTGGGGAGGTATAGAGAGGGGAGGGTGTGTGTGAGAGGGAGAAGGGAGGTATAGAGAGGGAGGGATAGAGCGGGGGAAGAGCGGGGAGAGGCGGGGAGAGCGGGGGAGAGAGCGGGGGAGATAGGTTTCAGAAGTTTGGACTACTCTCCTAATATTAATCTAGGATTTTGATAGTACTAGTTGGCTACTCTCCTAATATTATTCTAGGATTTTGCTAGTACTAGTTCTATAACTGATAGTGATACCAAAGGGTATAGAGGGTATAGAGTGTGTGCGTGTGTGTGAGCGTATGTATGTGTGTGTGTGTGTGCGTGTATGTGTGTGTGTGTGTGTGTGTGTGTGTGTGTGTGTGTGTGTGTGTGTGTGCATGTGCGTGGGAGGATTACGGGGTTTGTAGGAAATGGTTAGTGGTCTACTGGTCAATGCTAAGCCTAACTGAGTGTGTGTGTACGTGTGTGTGTGTGCGCCTGTCCTCACTGTGTGTGCGTGTGTATGTTTACCTCTGACTCATCGTGCCTGCGCTCTGCCCACGTATTTGAAGTAGAGATGGATAAGAGTAGAAGTAGAGAGTAGAGATGGATAAGAGTGAATCTCGGAAGAGATCAGGGGCGAGGCAGGTTGTCGCCTGAATACATTCTTAGGAAAAAAAAGGTAGAATTAAAATGTGTAGAGGCTTTTACAACAATGAATCTGCGTTCTTTATATATTGTTGTATGTACGTATTCTTAGATATATAACATAGTTCATATTCTTCTCCTTTCCCTCCTATACATAATTTTCATGCTACACCGCTCCTTGATATTGGAGATATGTTCATAAAAAAATAAGTTTCTCCTGTGTGTGGGACAGGCCATCCTGAGATATGGTCATTCGGATGTAATAGTAACTCCAGCTCTGCTAGAGCGAAACATCTGAAGCTGCCGGAGATGATTAAGTCTTACTGGAGTACCTGATATCTTCACTGTCCTGTTGAAGTCTCCCAGCTCAGGCTGACGGATTTCAACACTAAGTATGAAAGACATCCTGTGTGATGGAATATAACAGGGAAGCGCAGCTTGCTGTGTTCCCACTGTGTAGCTGTCATGTAGAATAGGGGAGCAGCACACTGCTAGTGTAGACACTTTTGCCCAAAAATATAAAAACATTACGAGTGCATGATGTTACCAGAGTAACATACTGAGACAGTAACACGAGTACACGTTATCAGAGTAACATACTGAGACAGTAATACGAGAACATGTAGTTACCACTGTAACATACTGAGACAGTAACACGAATACATGTTGTTACCAAAGTGAAATACTGAGAGTGTAATATGCCCTTGTAACATTTAAGGGAGACGAGAGACATACGTCCTTGTAACACTTAGATGAGAGCCGTGAAGGACTGATATATTAAGATAACAGAGGGAGGGAAGGAGAGAGAGAGAGAGAGAGAGAGAGAGAGAGAGAGAGAGTAAGAAGAAGTAAAAAGGAAAATGAAGAATGCCAGAAGTATAAATTGAATATAAAAAAAAAGCAGTGGAATCAAGACGAGAAATGGGATTGCAAATAAAACCTGACGGAGATTATACAGGGTACGATCCCATGATGAAGCCAGGGTATCAAGTCGAAGTCTGGGTGTGTCATGTTTAAGAGTGGGCGCCGCCTCAACACAACACTACACTCACCTATACTCTCTTAACCCTATTCCTTAAACTTTATACTTTCTACTGTATTAGCGAACGAGTTGATCTTCTGGTGACTTTTTAATATACATTACGTTCAATACTTTATGACCGTGGTAAGACGTGATATAGATACAGATCGATGATATTTTACTTAGGAGAGAAATATATCTGAGAACATTTTAGAGCATATAATATCACTGAAGACACTACAGGATATTTCAGAGCATTTGAGAATGTTTTCAGATATCTCTTATCATCTTTCTTTCTCAATGTGTTCATCGACAGCTGAAATGTACAAATTAGTTAGTTTTATATTTCACTGTACTGTGACTTTGTATGCTTCAGTTATGTAGTTAGTTACTCTCAGGAGAATTGCGTCAATATTTCATCATTCACAAATCTTCTGTACTGGAGTGGTTGGATGTTCTGAGAATAGTTAGGGAGCTTTGCCTGCAAACATGGCTGCCTGTTGTTTACAGTCAGCTACTTTACAATTATTTACAACTGCTGAAGCTGGTTTGCTTATTACGTACCAGTTATTTCCATATAATATTAATAATAATAATAATAATAATTTTTATTTCAATGCATGTTACAAGTGTACAATGTTATTGGTAGTTACAATTATAAAACAATTATAAAACTGTAATGCAAGGAGAGCCACTGGCATGCCATGGCATTAGGGGCTGATTGCTATAATCTGGGGAAAAGTTCAATGATTGGTAACTGAGCATTAGTGCTGGTGTAGCAGATTATTGACTAGTAGCGGGTAACTGAATATGATTGTTGCTGTAGCAGATTAGTGACTGATAGCAGGTGACTGGCCAGGGGTGTGGGTGGAGCAGATCATTGACTGAATCACCAGCAAGCAACGGCTAAGTTCAAGTAACGGCAAGGCTGTTTCGGGCAAAGGTCAGCGTAGTTTTTCTGGGGGTGCACGAACAAGTTCCCGGGTAATCTCGTACTGACAGCGAGAGCGATGACAACAACAAAAAATATTAGCGCTAGAATACAGCACAGAAATTAAGTTCCACGTGAACTGCAAGAAAAGAAATTAATTGAAAGTGTGAATTAAACTGAATGATATAAAAAGTAAAGATCAGTTAAGTTAATTAATGATAATAATGTTGTAAGTGAGGCTGACTTTTAAATCCAAGATAGAGGAGAGTTATGCAATAACTCTCCTCTATCTTGAATAAGAATGAAGGAACACTTCGGCAGGCCTACTGGCCCATGCTAGGCAGGTCAAAGTCACACCCACCCACACCCACTCACGTACTCAGCCAACCTGTATATAAAGTTTCCCAGAGTTTTTGCCTTAATAAAGATACCAGGGAGTTTGTTCCAGTCATCTACAACTCGATTGCCAAACTAATACTTCCCAGTATCCTTCTAAATCTAAATTGATCCAACTTTAATCCATTGCTGCAAAGTCCAGTCTTGGTTAGATATTAAACAAAAAAGAGAAAATAAAGGAGAGTGATGAGGTACAAGACAGGATTACCTCAGTTACCATAAACGCAGAGATTAAAAGACACATGCAAGCAACCTTAAATTTTTGAAAGACGTTCTGGACAGGTCAAAATAGGAAAAACGAAGAAATAAATCAGTGAGCCCAAGTAATGCCGAGACAATTTCAACATTAATGATCATAAAGTAGGACACAGACGTATATGGTAAATACAAGAATGTCAGAAAAAAGACCATTAATTCTAACCTTCACCCAAGTCATACATGAGAAACAACGGCTGGAAAAAAAAAGTCAGGGACATGAGGAAATTACACGACATGAGTAACAGACACGTCAGACCAGACATGTCCAAGGAGGAAAGGAAAAACAAAATCTTTAGAAACCTCCAAAAATCTAAACAGTAAAAGAAGTGATAAATTAGACATACATGCAACACTTGGGTATCATTATTGTGGAAACGTTTTACCACACAGTGGCTTCATCAGTCCTATACAAAAAAGAATGGCGAAGATGAGAAGGAGAATGAGGTAATCAGTCCCTCAGCCTGGAGTCGACTCCAAGCTAAGTGACTGATTACCTTAATCTCCTTCTGATCTTCACGATTCTTCCCTGTATAAGACTGATGAAGCCACTGTGTGGCGAAACGTTTTCACAATAAGAATGGAGGAACACTGCAGGAGGCCTACTGGCCCATACGAAGAAGGTCTTCATCAAAACCACCCACGTATTTAATCCGAAGTATACTGCATCCAATTTAACTCCCCAACTTCTAATTTAAAGAGGACTAACCTATTCTCGAGAGCTCTCACAGAAACCAACAGATACTTTTGGACAGAGGATATCGTAAAAGAAGTGAGCGGATGTAGCCAGCAACACAGTCAGGTATATAATACACAACGGATGATATATAGCAAAAACCAGACGGAGTGAGGACACGAACTGATGTATCCATCTAGCGGGAGGCAGCGAATGTGGCGCCTAGACCACACCCTTTACACAGGAAATTCTTAATGATGATGCTGACGATAAACAACAGCAGCAGCAGCAACAACAACAACAACAACAACAACAACAACAATAATAATAATAATAATAATAATAATAATAATAATAATTATAATAATAATAATAATAATAATAATAATAATTATTATTATTATTATTATTATTATTCCCAGCTCTCCAGAGAATGTAGTTTGATGAACTTTAAGCATTCTCATAAATAACACACGCATATTGACACTGACAATTGGAAGTTGAAGACTCAGACGAGCTCATAGAGCAGGGAGAGAGAGGTCCTAGTAGCGATCAGTGATGAGGCGGGGCCAGGAGCTGAGTCTCGATCCCTGCAACCACAATTAGGTGAGTACTGAAAATAGTGGTAGGCAGCACATGGGAACATGCTGAGACCCTCCCGAGTGTTTCTGGAATATTCTAGAAGGCAATGTGGTATTGTCAGCTGTGGTATTGCACATGTGTGTGTGTGTGTGTGTGTTGTGTGTGTGTGTGTGTGTGTGTGTGTGTGTGTTCTAGGCGATTAGAAAAAGTTTAGGGCTGACTTTTAAATCTTCTAGTTTGCTACGTCTTGGTAAACACAAACTTGGAGGTCCAGCCTAGCGGACCCCATATGGTGTAGCGTGTGGGGGCCATGTGGGTGTGTGGCATTCCGTCGTGGATCTCACATAGTGATGTATCGGATATCCGAATCCGCATCCGCGGAACACCCGCACAATTTCTTACATCCGCATCCGCATTTTACTGTAAACAGATATCCGCATATGCATCCGCATCCGAAATCCGCGGAACATCCGCACAATTTCGTGGTACACAAAACGCCTCTGCTCCCTCTCCCTGTGTGTGTGTACTCACCTAGTTGTGGTTGCAGGGGTCGAGTCATTGCTCCTGGCCCCGCCTCTTCACTGGCCGCTACTGGGTCACTCTCCCTGCTCCATGAGCTTTATCATACCTTGTCTTAAAACTATGTATGGTTCCTGCCTCCACTATATCTTTCTCTAGACTATTCCACTTCCCGACTACTCTGTGGCTAAAGAAATGCTTCCTAACATCCCTTTGACTCATCTGAGTCTTCAGCTTCCAGTTGTGTCCCCTTGTTTCTGTGTTCCCTCTCTGGAACATCCTGTCACTGTCTACCTTGTCAATTCTCCGCAGTATTTTGTATGTCGTTATCATGTCTCCTCTGACCCTTCTTTCTTCCAGTGTTGTTAGTCCTATTTCCCTCAACCTTTCTTCATAAGACAGACCCCTGAGTTGTGGAACTAACCTTGTCGCAAACCTTTGCACTTTCTCTAGTTTCCTTACGTGCTTGACCAGGTGTGGGTTCCAGACTGGTGCTGCATATTCTAGTATGGGCCTGACGTACACGGTATACAGTGTCTTGAACGATTCCTTGTTAAGGTAACGGAACGCTAATCTTAGGTTTGCCAGTCGCCCATATGCTGCCGCAGTTATCTGGTTGATGTGTGCCTCCGGAGACGTGCTTGGCGTTATACTCACTCCAAGGTCTTTCTCCTTTGCCGAGGTTTGTAGCCTTTGTCCGCCTAGCTTGTACTCTGTCAGCGGTCTTCTTTGCCCTTATCCGATCCTCATGACTTTGCATTTGGAGGGATTGAATTCGAGAAGCCAATTGCTAGACCAGATGTCGAACTTGTCCAGGTCTGTTTGCAGCCCTGCCTGGTCCTCTTCCGATTTGATTCTCCTCATTATTTTCACATCATCCGCGAATAGAGACACTTCTGAGTCTATCCCGTCCGTCATGTCATTTACATATACCAGGAATAACACTGGTCCTAGGACTGACCCCTGCGGTACACCGCTCGTCACAGGCGCCCACTGTGATACCTCACCACGCACCATGACCCGTTGTTGCCTCCCTTTGAGGTATTCCCTGATCCATTCCAGTGCCCTTCCTGTTGTATGTGTGTGTGTGTGTGTGTGCAAACAGTCGAACAGGCGATCTTAACAATGCAAGACAAGCCAAGAGTGGTGGAAATCTTTAGCTCAAGTACTTTCACACTTCTCAGTGCGTCATCAGGAGCTATGCAATGTTGCAAGAGCAGCAACTGAAGAAATGAGGGGAAGTTTTCTCAGAGCAGGGTAGCGAGGGGTGACACCAGCGCCAGCTTCTCTAAGAATATGAGAGGCACCGGTCCACCTGCCACCCACCCCATATGGGGTAGACGAGGGCCTTCAAGTTTACAGAAAGAGGCATAAAAATTGGAGATGTAATAGGCAGTCCTAAGCTTCTGATCACTGAGAACAAGTCATGTGACATAAGAGATTATATTGTAACAGTGGATAATACACATATGGAATGCTGCTATTGTGTGTAACCTTCTAATTAATAAAAAAAAGGAATGCACTCATTTGTCAGCTTACAAACCGTACCTCACAGGAGGTTCTAGAATGTTCCAGGGAATACTCGGAAGAATCTCACCATATATTCTTAAATACTGCCTACCAGTATTATCAGTATCGATTAATATGCCTGTATTATTTGCGAATCTTCTATGACATTCTGATAATATTCCTATAATATTCCAATCCATGAATTTACGAATATCCTTTAACACCACTAACAGCCTAACTCAAAGCTAGTTGCAATCACCATGTTGCAATCAACCATGTGTACCATTATATAGCTGTACTTAGTTGGGTTTAGGAACTCCCCCAAAAAAAAAAAAATGGAAATAAGTCAGTGTATCTGCCTCCCTCGGGTTATCCTAGATGATCCACACATGTGCCACTATGTATGATAATTTATGTAACTGTGTCCATGCACACCCCAACCTGAATAAACCCACCTGCCTACTTACTTACTATTAATGTTTACATACAGTGCTAGTCACGGCATTATGCCGGGTGAGCGCCCCGGAATAATGCCGTGACGAAAATCAAAGGCCTACCATACAGGGGGGGGTCTTTTTTCGTCAGTGCATTATACCGGGTAGCAGCCGTAAGCATGACGTCACAGCCTGCCACCACACTCCACAGTGACTCCTCAGTGCTCACGTGGCTGCTGTAGTGAGAGGAAGTGTTGCACTTTTATTTCTCATCTGCCCCATCTTTTGTTCGGTGTTCTTTTTGGTTTTGGGGATATACATGTTTGATTATGGGTAAAAGGAATTCTTTAACACCTGAAACTAGAACTCAAATCATAGGGCTTCACAAAGCTGGGCACCAGACGAAAAAAATAGTGGAGAATGTTGGTGTGTGAGCGTTCAGTGAGGAACTGGGTGCAGTATTTCAAGGCTGTTCGTACCTTAACTGTGTTAAAGAAGCAGTTAGAGAGTACACCTAAGATAACTGCTAGAGAATTGAAAGAAAAGAACCCACATCTTCTCTCAGAGGTGTCTGTTAGAACTGTTAACAGACGTGTGTCAGAACTGGGTTACAGTAGTCACCGCCAGGTTAAGAAACCGATCTTCTCCAAGCCACAGAAGAAACGTAGGCTGGATTATGCAAAGAAATATCTTACTGGACTCCTCAACAGTGGTCTGAAATACTATGGAGTGATGAAGCAACCTTCACCATCACCTGTAACCATGGGGGACATGTGTACCGGCCCAGAGGTAGTGAACCGCATGACCCACGCTACACCTGTGGGACCACCAAACACCCAGACTCGCTCATGGTTTGGGGGTGTTTCAGTGCTCAGTGTTGGTGAACTCATTGTGCTTCCCAAAAAACAGTATATGAACCAGTATAATTACCTGGAGTTATTGTGTGATAATTTACCTGAGGCGTTTGACAAGTGTGGTGCTACGGTTTTTATGCAGGACGGTGCACTGTGTCATACCACCAAATCTGTAGTTCAGTGGCTTAAGGACTGTGAAGTGAGGTTCTTTAATGACTGGCCAGACAATTCCTCAGACCTAAACCCTATTGAGAACCTCTGGTCAATAGTGAAACGAAGTTTACTGGGCAAGGATATCAGTTCCATCCCACGGCTGGAGGCTGCTCTACATGAGGCATGAAAGCGCAGCACAAGGAATTTAAACCTCAGTAAGTGTGATAATATATATATATATATATATATTTTAATCTTTCATGGTATGTATTTGTGTTTTATTACGTGTGTGGGGGAGGGACGGCATAATGCCGTGACTAGCACTGTATTATCGATCATGTTGCCATCACTGATTGCAACCACTTAACCTTATGTGCCTGTAAACGTACAGTAGCAGCTGGACGGATTATATATTACGCCGACATTCATGACGGATGTAACATAATGTTCAGTGCAGAGACACTGGTCTAACGTCACCAGAACATAATGAGAAATCCTGTGATTTTGTATAACATTGTTGTTTATGGTTGTGCATAATAGACTCGATACACTGAGATGCGCATATATATATATATATATATATATATATATATATAAAATAATATATATATATATATATATATATATATATATATATATATATATATATATATATATATATATATATATATATATATATATATATATATATATATATATAAAAATATATATATATATATATATATATATATATATATATATATATATATCATATAAACTAAACATTGATAAACATTGTACGTCCGCCAGGACTCGAACCTGCAAACTCTGTATCAGAGTCCACAGCTATACCATGGAGCCAGACCCCAGATATTATGGGGCCTAGCTCGAAGCTAGACGATGTTTTCCCAAACCCCGAGTTTGCAGGTTCGAGTCCTGCTTTGGACAGAGACAATGTTTGTAACGAGCTTGGTGCCCCGGGGTATGGGGGAACATCGTCTAACTCGGGCTAGGCGCCCATATTTATCTGGGGTCTGGCTCCATGGTAAAGTACAGAAGCTTAGGACTTCAATACCTTTACCATCTCACGAGCTGACAGAAATCGAAAGTTCTTCCCAACACTGAATGTAACCCACAATTCAGGGATGCTGAGTCACTCATCTGCTGCCACTCTTAGTATTAATACAAGTGGCAGCTGTGCATACTGACACCTTCGTATACTCTCGGTTCACAGAATCTGCTACGCGCAGAAATATTCAGGTGTCAGCTCCTTGACGCGTGCAAAAATCAAGAGCAGATGCATCTCGAGGAAGAGTACACAGAAAATTAGTGCGTTAATGGTGTTAATGGCTGCCATGAAAAAAAACTCAGTTTTGTTTTAGTAGATACGAAAAAAAATATACCAGTTTTTCAGGAATGCAGTGGATGGTTGAACACGGTAGAATAAGTTACAGGGGATAGGGGGTCTTGTGAGAGAAGACGGGGGCGAGATGTTGCTAGGATGCTCGCTACCTCACTTAACCTCTAATAAACCCACGCTAAATCCACATTAAACCCGTGTAGATCATCATATACTTTCAATAGATAGGGCACTTTGAAGTCCACAGATTCCTATTGTCTGTTCAACAACTACATCACGACGGTCAGTTGACAGTCATAGCAGAACTGGTGGCAAAAAAAGAAGTAGAACCACTGATACAGACAGCTTTATCAGTGGCAGTAGAGTAATTTAAAATAAAAACAATACTGGTTTACTACTTGTAGTCATAATCCACGACTTCAGTTCAGTTTAATATCTCCTGGTATAGTATATTTTTTTCCCGTTTTTCATACCGACAGTGGCCGGAGGATCAGGAGAGAGCTTTCTGCTTTTCTGTGCTTGAAACACACACATATAGATAATACATGTTAATCTTTGATCTAAGTAGAAACAGGTAATTCTAATCAGCAGATAACCTCGGTGTGGACCTCCAAGTCCTCTGCTATTTATCTTACCCATATACACTCTTATTATTGTAACCACGAATGAGTGGTATTAATCAGTAACAACGCTGCGACTAGCCGAGGATTCGAACCCATGTCGTTTTGGCCATCCTCAGGGTGAGCGAAAATCACACATGACGCTCTAACCCACGGGACCACGCATTCCTACAAAAAATGAAGCACCTAGCAGAGCTAGGTATTTTACCTCGATCCGAGGACATACGGTGGTGTGGGTTCCTCTGAGCTAATTTCATTCTACTTCCCGTTTGGTGTACTAGCCTCACTCTTATATATACACCCTTGTATATACACAGAGCTATACACCTCTCAGTGTATTTACCCTTGCAGGTTGCCATTGTACAGTGTATGACTTTTGGGGAATCAAAGTACACAGCTGAAGGTAAAGCATCATAAAATGCCAGAGTTTCATTAATGTGTATTGTACCACAGCTGACACACATTAGTGTTGTCAGTTGTATTGTACCACACCTGACATACATTAGTGCTATCAGTTGTATTGTACCACAGCTGACATACATTAGTGTGGTCAGTTGTATTGTACCACAACTGGGTATAAAGATAGAATACGCAGACCAAGCTTTAATTAAGACAACGTTTCATTCACTCAGGGTAGAGCTTAATAAAGCTTGAACTTTATCAAGCTCTACCCAGTGCGAAAAGAAGTTCCAATAAAAGTGTTTTAGTATATTCTATCATGATACCCAAACTTTTTATTGACGTTACACAAGAGCATAAGAATTAATGATCACTGCAGCAGGTTTAATGACCTAAACTAGTCAAGATCAGCTCACACCCAACCACACCCACTCACGTACCTGTCCAACCTATTTTCAGAGTTACCAACATCTCTCGCAACATTTTTACAACTTGGGAGTTGATTTCACTCATCTATAACTGTGTTGCGAAGTCAGTGCTTTTCTATAGCCACTGGCCATAACGACCTAGTCGAGAATCCTAAGTTGGTGTACGTCAGGACAGTTCTTGATTCTCAAATTCAGCGACTCCCATTTTTCTCCGAATTAGTTGTGTTATGAACTCGATTTATACTTCGAGAATTTGAGTTCATGAATTGAATGTCATCTAATGTAAAAAAAAAATGTACCTATAACCTTAGTAGACTATAACCCAAATAAATTTTTTTGAGTTCTTGAACTGAACTAAACTCGAGTTCTTGAGCTAAATGTCATCTAGTGTCATCTAGTACCTATAAAGTCATCTAATGTAAAAAAAAAGGTACCTATAAAATTACTAGACTATAACCCAAATAATTTTGTCTTACATTCATGTAGTCTTAACTTAGGTTTAAGACTGCCCGAAATGCTCTGCATAACCATGGGCTTTCAACGTACACTCCAGTGTCCCCATTTCTGTATAAACATTGTTGAAATATATTTGTATATGTACGTACCTGTATTTGTATCTTACTCTGGTGTAAGGGACATTACACAAATTTGGATACATCAACAGTGTGTTGGTACCCTATTCTAAATGACAGTTACAGAGCGGCAACGAAAACTAGCGGTGTTTCCCCAGTTACATTACATCACGCCGGATGGGGGCTCACGCAGGATGGGGGCTCACGCAGGATGGGGGCTCACGCAGGATGGGGGCTCACGCAGGATGGGGGCTCACGCAGGATGGGGGCTCACGCAGGATGGGGGCTCACGCAGTGTTGAGTTCCGTCAGCCTGAGGCAGGAGACTTCAACGGACGGCACGGACTGCTACTTGTAGTAGTAGTAGCAGTAGTAGTAGTAGTAGTAGCAGTAGAAGGAAGTTTGGCAGGATCGAGGGAAGGAGCAAGGGAGAGAAGACTTTCTTCTCTCCCTTGGTAATGGAGGCAAAGAAGCAAAGAATGGAGGGAGGAGGGAAAGGTGGAGGGAGGGAAGGATATATGGATAGAAGGAAGAAAGAAAAAACAAAATGGATGAGAGAAACAAGGATAGATGGACAGATGAAAGGAGAAAGAGGAGGATGGAGCGAGGAAGGAAGGATGGAGGTGGAGTCATTTGGACCAGTAAGTGGAAGGAAAAAAATGTGTCAAGGTGAAGAGCTGTCCGACTTGTTGTAGCGAGAGGAGGAGGAGGAGGAAGAGAAGAGGAGGAGGAGGAAGAGAAGAGGAGGAGGAGGAAGAGGAGGAGGAAGAGGAGGAGAAGAGGAGGAGGAGGAAGAGGAGGAGGAAGAGTATGGAGTAAAAGAACGACGAGAACTACATGAGAAAGAAATAACAGGCGACATTACAGTCAACATGAGGAATATCAGCCAAGGAGACAACAGTTAAATAGGCAGAGATATCACTCCAGTTCTCGTCTGGAGAGTAAAGCAGAACGGTCTCTTTATTTCCTCCACGTCCTCCATGGCTGGAGGACGTGGAGGAAATGATGACTGATATCAATGTTGCATTGTTTCAAGTCTATCAAGTTCACTTTTTTCCATATTATTCTCAGACTACTGGAGGACGGCCACGATATATAATCGACTTCCTCTTAGAGTTTATACACCCTAGCAGACTTATCAGCTCTGTCCTGCGTTAAGGGCCAGTGTGTGTGTGTGTGTGTGTGTGTGTGTGTGTGTGTGTGTGTGTGTGTGTGTGTGTTAGTTACCATTTTGTCCCCAGGCACATGTCAATTAACACTAGGCCTGTTGTATGTATGTGTGTGTGTGTGTAAGGGAAAAACAAGGGAAAAGTTTCGGCCCCCCCGGGAATTGAACCCGGCCCCTCCGTGCGTGAAGCGAGAGCTTTTCCCACTGGGCCACCGGGGGGAACTGTGTGTGTGTGTGTGTTGTGTGTGTGTGTGTGTGTGTTTGTGTTTTGTGTGTGTGTGTGTGTATGTGTATACTCACCTAATTGTGGTTGCAGGGTCAGACCCCAGCTCCTGGCCCCCCCCTCTGCACCCGTCCGCTACTGGGTCTCTGCTCTCCTGCTCCGTGAGCTCTATCCTTTCCTTGTCCAAAAATTTTGTATGGTTCCCCCTCCACTATATCGTTCCTTTAAATATTCCACTTCCTTTCTCTATGGCTGAAGAATTGCTTCCTAAATCCCTC
>WNWK01031461.1:0-22684 GCA_009830355.1 Cherax destructor
TTTAATCCTGACTCATTGACTTTTTGATAGAAACTGACTTACTACACAAACTCTGAAGATTTTGCCTCTAGCACTCCCCTCAGTCCCTTCTACCTCAGTCTCTTGCTACCCTCTATCCCTGCACTATCCACTTCCCTGATGCACTCCATACCCTACTAATCATCCCTCTCCTTCTTACAACCCATTCTCCCTGCATCCTGCCCTGCCCTGCTGTGCTGTATGACCCCTGTGGTTTAGCGCTTCTTTTGATTATAAGAATAATAATAATCAAAGGCATTCCCTGATTGTCCGTAGTGCAAGGCACCCAAGTTATTTACATTGGGTGATACATGGATAACATGGATTGCTACCCTATTTTTATTCTAAGCAATATGGTAAGATCAAGTTTAGACTATAGACACCTCAATGGTATTTCGATAAAAACCCTAATCTCAACTTTAAATATAACCATGACCATAACACAAGACACAGATCACTTTTTTTTATATACCCTGTGTCCATATCACCATGTGTAAAAATTCTTTGCTCATAAAGGGCCCCAAAATCTGGAATTCATTACCAGTAAATACTAAAATAACCTGGTCTGAACATCAATTTAAGACTCTTCTCAAAAACCACCTACTCGCCCTAAACTAAATACTCATACTGTAAACTACTTTCAACAATGCTCAGTGTTATTTTTAAATAATATAATTTCATTATTTGCTATTGATATAATCATCCTACAAAACACTTTCAACTTGTCACAATGTAATATCCTCAGATTCTAATTTGAGTAAACTTATTATCTGCTATAAATATAAGCTAATGTTTAACTATAACAAACTTAATCAATTTTTCTAGTATTAAGTAGTCTATAAGCCATTAGATTTAGTCTGCCCATAATGCCATGGCATGATAGTGGCTCTCTTTGCACTTCAATTCATAATTGTAATTACAAAATCTCGATGTAAACTTGCAATGAAATAAAAATATTATTATTATAATAAACTGGGTAGAAGAGCTACTCCAGTGTAGCTGGAGAAACCTTCCTTGCAAAAGAACAAAATCTTTATAATACTATTCAGTAATTGCTAAAAAAATAACAAAAAGGCTAAACAATCCAAAGCTTCCTATAGGCATGCTCAGATCTGTTTGACAAAAAACGTGATCTCGAAAAATGTATTGACCTGGACTCATTCCCAAAAAAAACTTTCAAAAAGATAATCTGCAACATGTAATACAGTTATTAGAAAATCTAAACATATACTATTTACACATTAAATGAAACATAAAAACCAGATAAAAAACACTTCGAAAATCTTTTCTTAAATTCTAGTAACAAATTCTAGTAATTCTAGTAACTATCCTGGAGGATAGTTCTCCTGAGGGTGCTAGTGTTGTCCTGGAGGACAGTGCTCCTGAGGGTGCTAGTGTTGTCCTAGAGGACAGTGCTCCTAAGGGTGCTAGTGTTGTCCTGGAGGACAGTGCTCCTGAGGGTGCTAGTGTTGTCCTGGAGGATAGTTCTCCTGAGGGTGCTAGTGTTGTCCTGGAGGACAGTGCTCCTGAGGGTGCTAGTGTTGTCCTGGAGAACAGTGCTCCTGGGGGGCTAGTGTTTTCCTGGAGGACAGTGCTCCTGAAGGTGCTAGTTTTGGAGATGAAACAAAACGGGATGTTAGCACTAGTGCTAAAGATAGAAATGAGACAGGAAAACACGCACCAATAGGGAATACATTAGGGAACACAGTCACAAAAAAAAACAAGGCAAACAGAAACCAGGCCTATGCAAATATTATGCACTTCCTATCTGCAGGCATGGAATATCTGGGAAAACAGATGAGATATGCAACTTTGACCACCCCAGAAAATGCCGTGCCCATATGAAAACAGGAAAATGCAACCTCCCGTTCTGTAAGCTTTTCCACCCTGAAATGTGCCACTCATCAGTTCAGGAAAGACAGTGCTATAATTTATGTTGCCAGACACACCACCTAAAGGGTACAAGACAACACAGAACATCCAGACCATGGGAAAACCTGGGAAGCCAAAGCCACTATAGAGAGAGAGATTTTTAGCTCCAGGAAGGAAAAAAGCTGGCAGGAAATGACAGAAATAATACACCAACTGCAATCATTTCTGGAGTGGAATCACAGTCAATGGCATCCACTAAAGAACAACAGATATTAATGCCAGGAAAAAAAAACATACCACCAATACCACCAATCCGACAACATTCATCTTTGCAAATATACAGCGTCTAAAGCCAGCGACGAACAACAAAATACCTTACCTTACAGAGTCAAATGCAATGTTTGCGGCTTTCACAGAGACCCACATAAAGGATCACTTGGACAATGAAATATGGATCCCAGGCTAAAACCTATACAGATGTGACAGAGTGAACAGGCAAAAGAGGAGGGGGGTTGGCCTGTATATCACAGAGTCACTTATATGCTCAGAACTACTAAATGCAATGCCTCAAATGATGTAGTTGAAGTTTTAGCAGTAAAGATCGAAAATCAAAACCTGGTCATCGTGGTTGTATACAAGCCTCCGGATGCAACGTCCCAACAATTCCAGGAACAGCTTCTGAAAATTGACCACTGTCTGGAAAACCTTCCAGCTCCTGCCCCCAACATCTTGCTCCTGGGAGACTTCAACCTAAGGCACCTAAAATAGAGGAATATTGCAAATAATGTGGTAGCAGAGATAACACCAGGAGGCAGCTCAGATGAAAAATCGCACACACACGAGCTTTTAAATCATCTTACCAAATTCACCTTAAACCAACAAATAATAGAGCCTACAAGATTGGAGAATACACTGGACCTCATCTTCACTAACAATGATGATCTGATACGAAATGTCATCATATCAAAAACAATATACTCAGATCACAATATAATAGAGGTCCAATGCGGGGAGGGGGGGGCCCAGACCGACAAAATGTGATCAGTCACGATGGAGCCTTCACCAAATTTAACTTCATTAACAAAAACATAAGGAGGGACCAAGTAAACCAAGTCCTAAATCCTAAATGATATAAACTGGGAAGATAGCCTTAGCATCTCAGATCCTAATCTATGTCTAGAACAAATTAACTCTGTGGCACTTGAGGTTATTGTTGTGTTAAAAACACAGGCCTTATTCCTAGGCTTTATTGAACACAAAATCCATGGTACATGTCTGCAACAGAAGAAAATACATCTAATGACTGCTGCTGCAGGACAGGTGATGTAAGGTGCATATGTCCTCAGAAAAGCTATAGCTACTGGCGACATATTTAAGCTTACCATGTAATCTGCATCACGAATGTATCTGTGTAAGAGAGACCACACGCCATGTGCTGGGCCATCGCTGTACTGTTTGTTGTTATTGTAAGGGGCCCCTGAGGTGGTGCAGTATTGTGTCCTGCTGCGGCTCCCCACAAGAGCGGTATCACTACAATCTCCCCCTTCTAAAATATCAGATACAGTAATCCTCCAAACGGTTAGGTGGGTGACGTGTACGTCCAGACCTTCGTAGCGCTTGAGCCTCTTCACCGGGTTCAGTATTTTCTAGCGGGGTTTGACTATCTACTGGAGCGGCGTCCTCTATTTCAATAGAGGTAGCCTGAAAAGGCTTCCCTGGAGAAACCGAAGCATCTTTCGCAACATCTATTGGTGTATCTTGAGATTCCGCACTAACATTGGTTTCAACTGGGGCTAAGTGTCTTGTAGATACAGTAGTCTCTTCACCATTTTGGTAGCGAATGTGGGCATAATGCGGATTAGCTTGTAGGAGCTCTACCTCTTCCACTAAAGGATCCATCTTGTTCATCCTACGGTGACTCTTCAGGAGAATGGGTCCAGGGTGACATAACCAGGTGGGCATGGAGGCTCCTGTAGAGGAACGACGTGAATAGTTGAAGAGTCTCTCATGAGGGGTAGCATTAGTAGCTGTGCACAGCAATGATCTAATAGAGTGAAGGGCATCAGGTAAGACAGTCTGCCAGTGTTGAACCGGTAGATTGCGAGATTTCAGTGTCATTGTAACTGACTTCCATATAGTACCATTGAACCGCTCCACTTGACCATTGCCTTGAGGGTTGTAGCTTGTTGTTCTGCTGCAAGCAATCCCTTGTTAGCCAAAAACTCCTGAAGTTCATTACTCATGAACGAGGATCCCCTGTCTGAATGGATATAGGCCGGCATACCAAAAATAGCGAATAACTGGGAAAGACAACTGATGACAGTTGAAGCAGTCATATTTGCACAGGGGAACACAAAAGGAAACCTAGAATATTCATCTACTATGTTAAGGAAATACCTATTCTGGTTTATGCTTGGTAGAGGTCCTTTGAAATCTATATTCAGTCTCTCGAAAGGCTGGGTGGCTTTTATGAGATGAGTTTTCTCTGGCTGGTGAAAGTTTGGCTTGCACTCTGCACATACTCTGCATGATCTGATCACTTGTCGCACATCTTCCACTGAGTAGGGCATATTCTTAGATTTAACAAAATAATACAGGCGTGTAACTCCTGGGTGACACAAGGCCTTGTGGAGCTCTGAGAGTGATTGCAAATCATGACATGCTGCTCCACAGTGGGACCTAGAGAATGCATCAGGTGAAATGTTTTCTTCACCCGGTCGATACAGAATATCAAAGTTATAACACGATAGTTCCATCCTCCAGCGTAATATCTTGTCATTCTTGATCTTAATTTTGTGCTTCTTGTCAAACATATACATCACGGACCGTTGGTCAGTCCTTACAGTGAAATGTCTGCCTGTTAAATAATGCCTCCAGTGGTGAACTGCTTCTATGATGGCCTGGGCTTCCTTTTCTACAGCAGCATAGCACTTATCTGATCCTTGAAAAGTTCTTGAAAAGAAAGCTACGGGACGTCCTGCCTGAGATAGGACTGCAGCAATGGCCTGAACTACTGAGTTTTCAATGTCCTGTTTGAGAGTATAGAAAGCAGTTTCTGCTTCCTTTGTCACAGGAAATATCGTGGTAGCACTCAGTGGGCGAACTTTACTTGAATAGTTGTAGATCCACTGTGAGTAATAAGCAAAAAGACCAAGAGTTCTTTGGAGTGACTTTTTGTCTTGGGGCATTGGAAGTTCCCGTAGAGGTCGAAGTCTTTCAGGGTCTGGGGATATTGCACCTCCTTCCACCACATAACCAAGGATGTTAAGCCTTTTAGTGGAAAAAGTGCACTTTTCTTCATTGTAACTGATATTTTTCTTCTTGGCAGCTTCCAAAAACTTATCAAGGTTTGCATCATGTTCCTCCTGGGTCTTGCCACAAATGGTAACATTATCTAAATATGCATAAGTTCCCATAAGTTGCTCTTCCTGAATGAGTGAATCCATAATTCGTTGGAAACAGGCTACCCCATTGGTAACCCCAAAAGGGACTCTGGTAAACTGATAGAGGCCGTCACTAGCCTGAAACGCTGTGTATGGTTTATCTTCATTCCTTATAGGGACTTGATGATAGGCACTTCGTAGATCAATTGTGCTAAACACATAGTACTGAGCAATTTTGTTCACTGTATCATCAATTCGAGGTAGAGGGTACCCACCAAGAAGTGTAAATTTGTTGATTGTCTCAGAATAGTCGATAGCCAGCCTCCGTTTCCTATAATCATCCTTGACAACAACGACCTGTGCACGCCAAGGAGAATTACTTGGTTCTATAATACCCTCCTTCAGCAGCCTCTGAGTTTCTTTCTCAATGAACATCCTATCTTCATAAGAATAGCGGCGTGACTTAGCAGATATAGGATGACAATCCACAGTAAGATTCGCAAACAGCTTTGGTGGGTCTACCCTTAAAGTGCTAAGACCACAGACAACGAGAGGAGGCAGTTCACCTCCATATGTTAAGGTAACACTACCATGACGCTTCTGAAAGTCCTGACCAAGGATCACATCAGAGCACAGTTGTGGCAGAACAGCTAAATGTACATCTTGATAATCCCTGCCATTAACTCTAAGGTTTACCTTACAAAACCCTAACGTCTGAATAGAGAGAGATGTTGATGCCATGGAAACGGTACCTGATGAGTGATGTACCGTCAAGGAGTGGCGTTTAACTACGTCAAGGTTGATGAAACTCTCTGAGCTGCCACTGTCAATCAGACCATCTACTTCTGTTCCTTTGATGAACACTTTCACAACTGCCTTTGACAGTGAATTTGGAGCAGCCGCAGAAGTCACTGTTGCTAGAGTCGCCTGGTCGGAATGCGTAGAAGTACTAGCTCTTGTTGATGTATTAGCACGACATACTTTAGCAAAGTGACCTTTCTTATGGCATTGATGGCACATTGCTTCACGAGCCGGACACTTTGGACGTGGATGTCTTGAAAAACCACAAAAGAAACACTTTGTGCCTGCAGCTGCTGTCACTGAAGCAGGTTCCACGGTAACTTCATTAAAAGAGTCTTGGTCGGGAGTTACAGCACTTACCACTCGAGAAGGCTGGGTAGTACTGTACACTTCAGAATTATTCTGGGCTGAATCTAATGCTCTTGCCTGGTCAAGGGTAGTGGCTAAGTCCAGAGTTTTATTCTCCAATAAACGCTGCCTTATTATTGGTGATTGCAGGCCACTGATAAAAGCATCCCTGATGGACTCTTCACAATACTGAGAAGCTGTCACCGCTTGGAAGTTACAGTCCTTACCTAATATTTTCAATGCTTGAAAGTATTCCTCTAAGGATTCACCAATCTGCTGGCGGCGAGTTGCAAGACGATATCGTGCAAAGATTTCATTTGTGGGCTTAATATACTGAGACTTGAGGGCATTGATAGCATCGTCATAGGTATTACACTCAGAAATAACCTCATAGATTTTAGGTGACACAAAGTTGATGAGCAGGCTTAGTTTATCTAGATCTTCCTGAGGAAAGGCTCTCAAGAAGTTTTCGAAAGTCTTAAACCAGTGCTTCCATTCCTGAGCAGCTGTTGATACACTGGGGTCAGAGTCTAGCCTCTCAGGTTTCAGTAAACGCTCTATGTTGCGGTGTAGTCTAGCTCAGAATCGCTACCAGGTAGCCCAGGATATTTGTGTTCAATAAATTGTTGTGATAAAAAAACAGGCCTTATTCCTAGGCTTTATTGAACACAAAATCCATGGTACATGTCTGCAACAGAAGAAAATACATCTAATGACTGCTGCTGCAGGACAGGTGATGTAAGGTGCATATGTCCTCAGAAAAGCTATAGCTACTGGCGACATATTTAAGCTTACCATGTAATCTGCATCACGAATGTATCTGTGTAAGAGAGAGACCACACGCCATGTGCTGGGCCATCGCTGTACTGTTTGTTGTTATTGTAAGGGGCCCCTGAGGTGGTGCAGTATTGTGTCCTGCTGCGGCTCCCCACAAGAGCGGTATCACTACAGTTTGCTCAAGGAAAATTCCCTTAAGGAAAAGGAGATGTAAACTAGAAAGATAAAGGCGCTCCCTATACAGGCGAAGGCAAAGAATAACAGCAACTACAAGAGGCCAATATATCTGAAATACGTAGGGAGACACTAGTCAGAGAAATAGCAAACATCGAACTAAAACTAAAGGAATCTTACAGGAATCAAGAAATGTGGGAAGAACTGAAAGCCATAAATGAAATTGAAAGAAACCCAAAGTATTTCTTTTCATATGCCAAATCAAAGTCAAGAACATCCTGTATTGGGCCCCTACTTAAACGGGATAGGTCCTACACAAATGACAGCAAGGAAATGAGCGAGCTACTAAAGTCCCAGTATGACTCAGTTTTTAGGGAGCCGCTAACCAGATTGAAAGTCGAACACCTAAATGAATTTTTTATGAGAGTGCCACAGAACTTGATAGACACAAACCTATCTGACATTCTCTTGACTCCAAATGACTTCGAAGAGGCGATAAATGACATGCCCATGCACTCCGCCCCAGGCCCAGACTCGTGGAACTCCGTGTTCATCAAGAACTGCAAGAAGCCAATATCATGTGTTTATAACATCCTATGGAGAGGGAGCATGGACACTGGGGTCGTCCCACAGTTGCTAAAAACAACAGACATAGCCCCACTCCATAAAGGGGGCAGTAAAGCACTGGCAAAGAACTACAGACCAATAGCGCTAACATCCCATATCATAAAAATCTTTGAAAGGGTTCTAAGAAGCAAGATCACCACCCATCTAGATACCCATCAATTACACAACCCAGGGCAGCATGGGTTTAGAGCAGGTCGCTCCTGTCTGTCCCAACTACTGGACCACTACGACAAGGTCCTGGATGCTCTAGAAGACAAACAGAATGCAGATGTTATGTACACAGACTTTGCAAAAGCCTTCGACAAGTGTGACCATGGTGTAATAGCACACAAAATGCATGATAAAGGAATAACAGGAAAAGTTGTCAGATGGATCTATAATTTCCTAACAAATAGAACACAAAGAATAGTAGTCAACAGAGTAAAGTCTGAGGCAGCTACGGTGAAAAGCTTTGTTCCACAAGGCACAGTATGTACTCGCTCCCATCTTGTTCCTCATCTTCGTATCGGACATAGACAGGGATATAAACCACAGTGCCGTGTCTTCCTTTGTAGATGACATCCGAATCTGCATGAGTGTCCACCATTGAAGACACTGCAAGACTCCAAGCAGACATCAACCAAATCTTTGACTGGGCTGCAGAAAACAATATGAAGTTCAATGATGAGAAATTTCAATTACTCCGATATGGAAAACGTGAGGAAATTAAAATTTCATCTGAGTATAAAACAAATTCCAACCACACAATAGAGCGAAAAACTAATGTCAAAGACCTGGGAGTGGTCATGTCAGAGGATCTCACCTTCAAGGACCATAACACTGTAGCAATCACATCTGCTAGAAAATGACAGGATGGATAATGAGAACCTTCAAAACGCTTGTTCTATCTAGGCTGGAATATTGCTGCACACTAACCACCTTTCAAGCCAGGTGAAATTGCTGACCTAGAAAATGTGCTGAGAACCTTCACAGCACGCATAACTGCGATAAACCACCTTAATTATTGGAAATGCTTGAAGTTCCTAAACATGTACTCCCTAGAATGCAGGCGGGAGAGATATAATGTATCTCTCCCGGGATTAGTACCAAACTTGCACACGAGAGTCACTTCCTACGAAAGCAAAAGACTCGGCAGACGATGCAACATCCCTCAATGAAAAACAAGGGTGCCACTAGCACGTTGAGAGACAACACTAGTGTCAGGGACCCAAGACTGTTCAACTGCCTCCCAGTGTACATAAGGGGGATTACCAATAGATCCCTGGCTGTCTTCAAGCAGGCACTGGATAGGCACCTGACCAGCTGGGCTGTGGTTCGTATGTCGGCCTGCGTGCGGCCAGCAGTAACAGCCTGGTTGATCAGGCTCTGATCCACCATGAGGCCTGGTCACAGACCAGGCCGTGGGGGCGTTGACCCCAGGAACTATCCAGATAAACTGAGCCGAAACTATAATGCTGGGAACCCAATAAGGGTTGAAAAGCCACAAAGTAGAGGCTGGTAGTGGTGGTGGGGGCTTGGCGGTACTCCAGCGTGAATGGTGTGCGGACAAGCGAGAGTCGGTGAGTACTCCTGCGTGAGTGGTTACTGAGGCGCGCGCGGTATGACGTCACGGCTGCCGGCCAGTGCACTAAGTCTCACGGCCGTTGAACCACTCACTAACCCAGGGACTTTTGTCACAATAAGCCACAGGAATGATGAATATCACTCTGACAATAGTCCAACTGGTAGCACAAAGCGATTGGTGGCTCAAGCTCTCGCTTCACACGGCGAAGGCCTGGGTTCGATTCCCAGCCAGGGTAGAAACATTGGGCGTGTTTCTTTACACCTGTTGTCTATGTTCCCCATCAGTAAAATGGGTACCTGGGTGTTAGTCGACTGGTGTGAGTCACATCCTTTGCTGGAGACGTACTGGCTTACTTGAACAGCTGGCTTGCTTGCCTGAAGAAGCTGGCTTAAGCCCTCTAGACTGGTGGACTTGAATTCTTGTACTTGCACACAGCAGTGAGACGCAGGAAGGATGACAAGAGACAGACTGGATGACTGCAGGCTTGGTGATAACTCGGCTCTCTCCCATAAGCTGGCTTGTTGGCTTAATTGCAAAACCCAGATCAACTCTTCGAAGGTTTACTTGCAATTAGGAGCCAGAAGACTGGAGAACTGGTTCAGCAGAGACTTGGATGATGACGTCACACCGGCTGATGGTAGAAGTTTTTTTTTTTTTTTTTTAAAAACTGAACCAGAAAAATCCCCCGCCCATTCCCCTGATCTATTGCCGAACCTAGAATACCCAGCTACTACCCCCTCCTCCCAATCCCTTTAAAACACAAACCCCCACCCCCTCTCCTCCCTACCTACATTACTATCCTCCTACCCACCCTCTACCCATTTCACCTCCCGTGACTTCTACCATAATCAACACCAGTCCTTTCACCTTGGCACCCTCAACATGCTATTCACTGTCATCTCTTGATAACCACTCGAAAAAGCCCTGTTCCATACCCCACTATACAAACTCCGATTCCTACATTTTGTCCTATAAAACCCCGCTCCTAAAGCCCTTATTCGAACCATCCCTCTACGTCCCTCATACCCCAAGATATATGTATAAAATCCAACACCAAATAAGACATCCCTCTACGTATGCTTTCCGAGAAACTCCCAAATCTAAACTCAAAGCCCTCAAAACGGATACCCTCCCCACCTACCATCCTCAAACTCCCAAACCATTTCCTTACTGCTTCCAAACCCTCACAAAAATAGATGGCGTGATAAGCTGTATCTACCTCCCACACCTACGGCAATACCCATCCCCACTCAACCCATCACATAAAGCTGGGCCCTGGATGCCAAAATACCCTGAAGAAACCTATACCCTGTTTCCTCACCCTTGGGTGCACCTTCAACTTCTTTAACCACCCCCAAATTCCTTTCCAATCATCAAAGGATAAACCTCACTCCCTTGCATCTCCATTCTCTCCATCCCCAACCTATCAACGACACTCTACACCTTCCGGCTCCTTCATAACCAATAACCCTCGTAAAATAGCCTCACAAAGCAATATATCCTTTCCACCCCACCACCTTCGCACCTCCTTCATCACCAATCCCACGTTTCGTCCCCCTCTCCTCCCCTCATCAAAAACTCATGCCTCACAAAACACTCCTTAACCTACACCTCAAGGGGACCAACCTAACCCCCCACCTCACCCTCGTTTCCACTACTTCCCTACACATCCAATGTCTCCCATTCCCCATACAAACTTCAACACGTCTTCAACAACCGCTGCACATCCACTTCTAAGAGAGGATATACCACCGCCCTAAACCACAATTTACTATACACTAAAACGTTAATAACTACCACCCTTTGCAACAAAGTTACCTCTCTCATTCCCCATCCCTTCATCCCATCAATAGCAGCATCCACTACCAATCTTGAATTTACCTCTCTAGCCACCAAAGGATCAGCACTGAACACTATCCCACATATTTTTATAGTTTTCACACAACTCCATCCCTCCCGTTTCTCCAACGTTCCCCCCGACCAACTGCCTACCTCCAATAAATTAGATTTTTCCTTATTCACCCTCATTCCCGTTGCCTTCCCAAACTTTTCAACCAACTCATTGATCATTCTCAACTGCTTCTCAGACCTGACCAACACTGTAGTATCATCTACATAACCAACAATACCCCCTCTGCATCCTCCTCCATGTCACCCTCCCGTAAAACCTCCTCCTCCACCAACCTATAAAACGGATCCTGTAATAAGGCAAAAAGGATCTGCGACAGCGGACATCCCTGCCGCAGACCCTTCTTCATCTCCACCTTTCTTCCCACATTCCCATTAATTTGCACCCTAACTAAAGCCCCTCATACAAAGTTCGAACCCATCCTATAACTACCTCCCCAAACCCTTGCCTACCCAAAATATCCAATAACATTTCCCTGTCCACCCTATCATATGCCCTCTGCAATCCACCCCCAATACTCCTCCCATCTGACTATTCTCAATAAACTGCTTTATACGTCTATGCCCCGTTCTGATACTCCGTCCCGGCACCCCGTATTGTCCCTCATGCAACATTCCCCTAACCCTTTTTGATCCTGTTTGCTAAAACCTTTGCAAATATTTTATAATCTGCAGTCAATAATGCTATTCCCTATAATCACCTAACCCCTCCTGATACCCCCTTTCGCCACTAGTACTACAACCCCCGTTCTCATCGACTCACCCATATTCCCTCCTCTTTCAGTTCATTTACCATTTTAATGATTACCCCTTTCAAAACCTGCCAATGCTTAACATACATTCCCCGCAACCCGTCTATGCAGGCGACTTTCCCAATCTCAAACCCCTCACCGCCTCCCATACCTCCTCCTCCAAAATTTCCCCCTCACATTCCTTCCTCTCTTCCTCACCTAATAATTTCCCAATTCCCTCAATATCCTACCTTTAGCCTCCTCATCTGTCTCCCCCTTTTCATATTTGTTACAAAACCAACCCTCTGCGTACCCCCATCCCCTCCGTTGTCCTCAGTACCGTTCCCTCCTGATACCCTCTCACCCCCTTCCACCTTCAATGATTCTATCAACATACCTTTCCTTCGCCGTTGAAAATTTCTTAACACTACCTTTGACACTTTATTCCCCACAAAACTTCTTCCATACCACTTCGAATCCTTAGTCCATGAAATCTCTCCTCCTGTATTTCCCTTAACTTTGCCCTCAACTCTACCACCTCACCATAATTCTTTCCCTCCAATCCCCACCCTGACACTCACCTAAAAGCCCTCCAAATACCTCTGATACCCATACCTATACCTCATTTCCTCACCGCCAAACCCCTCTCATAATACTTTCTAATTTCCACTTTCCCCGTCTCATTCCACCATTTAACAACTGACTTTATCCCTATCCCCCACAACCCTTCCCACCACTGCTCAAATGCCTCCTCCTCCCCTTCCCTTTCCAATAACCTCGTATTCAATTTCCAAAAACTCTTATACACATGCACAACCCCTTCCCACCCTCCTTCAAATAACACACCCTGTGATCTGAAAAACCCAAATCAAAGCATTCCACCTTTCGCACATCCACCGACCTTGTCACGTATATTCGATCCAGTCTTGCCGCATAATTATTCCTTAAGAAAGTATATTCCACCATCTCATCCTTCCCCCACCACATCCACCACCCACCGCCCCAATACATCCCTTAGAGACCCCAAAACACCCCCTTCGGGCTCCACATCCCTAATCCGAATCACACTATTCCAATCCCCAGCTATAATCGCTACTTGGGGCAATCCTCTGAAAGCATACGTCAACTCGTTATTAACAAAATCATCCTGATACTCCTATTAGCAACAGCCGCATATATACCCCAAGGAAACTTACTTGTACCCCACCCACTCCCGTTCACCCTTACCACTCGACTTCCCACATGCTCCCATGATGACAAGGTAAAAGGACTGGACTCTCTAATACCCACCATCACCCCACCCTTGAAAGCCCCTGCGTCACACGCAAAACCCTATACCCTTAACTACCAGTTCCAATCCTATTTGATAATTGTGTTCTTGGAAAAATATCACATCTACTCTCATCCTCTTCAATGTTACTTCAACCCATTTACGTTTGACCTCGTTCCTGAGGCCATTAACATTCATCGTTACACACCTAAAGTGAAGGGCTGGGGTTTTCCCTTCTGCTTCAGTACTCTTTTATCTAGTTTTCCCTGTGTTGCTCCTTCCAACCCTCCCTTAATCCTCCCATCACCCTTTATATCCCTTCTATCACCATTACCCTTCACCCTACTTCCTTTTCCCTGCACCACATCCGCCACACCTTCTTACCAGGCCTTTGTGCAGCAGTTAATAGGTCATCCTCAGATTCTTCCTGGCCTTTTCCTTGATTCCCTTTGTCTCCACTTACTTCCATACTCTCTTCCCTATGTATTTCTGCTACCACTACTGACACTGTACCCTGAACCTCAACTTGATGTCCTGTCTTCCCCAGGACTTCACTTCGTCCTTCAGTGCCGTCATTGACATCAATTTGATTCTCCCCAATTCCCATCCCTGCCACTTCCTCAAGTGACAAAGGACCACCTCGAATGAACTCATTCAGATCCTCCAAGATCTCAGCCTCCTCCCGTACATCCCTCTGACTCCGTCCATAGACGTTACACCAGTCACCACAGATTCTGCAGGCTGCACCCTGTCCACCTCTCCCTATACTCTTTCCTCCTGCTCCACCTCCTCGCTCCATACCTGTCGTACCATGCCCTCCTTCACACCATCTCCTTGTTTCCTTGCCAATTCTTCGTCCTGTTGCACTCCTTCATTCGTCCATAGTATATTCTCCTTCCCGACGTTACCCTCCTCAGGCCTTTTACGTTGACAGTCAACCGCCAGGTGCCCCGTCTGCCCACACAACCGGCAGGTACGCACCTGTCCAACATAGGTAACATATACCTGAGTCGAAAACCATGCATTAAGATAAAGGAGGGTATGGGATTCCTTAGTGTCATTTTTACCGAATATGTGCCTTCCAACATACCAGCGTAAAGACCATTCATCCATCTACCAACAGTAACAGCATGGACAATCCCATACATCTTCATCATTTCCTGTATGTCACTTTCCCCAGCTTCAAATGGAACGTTTCGAACTTTATCCATTTGTAAGTTGCCGAAACGTCCCTTACACATACTCTCAGTCCTTGCATTACCACCAGCCGCTTGTCCTGATATTTATCCACAACTCTGGTATACGCGCCGTACATGCAAATTTCACGAAGATCCGTCGTGCCGTTAAGGGCTATGCCGTATCAATTCTGAGTGGTCCACACCCAGAGAATCTCAGTATAGCCGGCAAGACAACGTCCACGTTTGACGGATAAACCGCTCCCTGAAGTACTTCAATTCCAATGGTGTTTACGCGGCGCCTGTATCCCTCCGTCATGGCTGTGAAAATAAAATCTCACAAGTCGGCCACCAGAGGTCTCCTCAATACACCCGCACACAACCAAGGCTGGGCGTGGAATGTGATGGTAGAAGTGGCGGTTAACGGTTGAGACGCTGGAGGCCTCACACACCGGCTCTATCTTCTCAAATATGCGTAAATATCCGAAATCCACGCCCACAAGCTGCCACCATTTGTTTCGAGGGGTTTCTTTCATGGATTGGGTAATGAACAGATGAGATTGGGTGTTTAGTTGCTGTATTGAAGTTGATATATGTGGGATGTCACTCAGAGCCGTATGCCTACGTCCGTATACTCGACTTGCTGGGATGATACTGCCTGAGCAGAGGCGGGCACTGCTGGCGTTCAAAAGGATGACCTTTGACATGGAGCAAACGGTTGATCACGTGAGCAGAGCATGCTCAGTAACGGTTAGCTATGAACTATACCATCACTGAGCCTACAGTGACACAGGTAAACAATAAGAAATTTATTTTAAGATTCCCTCTTGGCCTCTGATATTGCTAATGAATTCAAATTAAAAGTTTTATTTCTATTTATACTGTACAAAAATAATGTAGTTTACATGTAATAAAACATTGTTAGGCACAAAGAAAAGACTAATATGCATTGTATTTCAAACAGACTAATCCAAATACTCAGGCTATTTAAGAATTAGATAGATTTTAGATTTTGCCACCGAAGTGGTTAGTTTATTGTGCACCCCATATCCATCCTGTGGACGGTAGCGCAAGAGCATATGGATACACAAAAGGCCTAGGCACTAGGCCCCAAAAGGGTTAATAATTGTACATATGGATTTATATCTACAGTTCACTTATCTGTTACAAGCAAATTTAGGGAATTTCCTTAGTATATCTGTTATCTTATTTTCATTAATAATAATTTGCTTAGTACAATTGGTATCTTATTTCATGAATAAGATATCTTGACATGTCACATAGGTAATTATACTGTCTATCTCTATATTCCTCAATAAGTGGACAATTAAGCACATAGTGTATATTAATGGTCAAGGTTGTGTACAGACGAAATAATAGCCAATTTGGTTCGACATTTGTCATAAATGTTTCCCAATGTTTTGTGTCAGTCACAATGAGATAGTGAGGTGGTGAGAGTGTGGGTTCCAATGTTCACATTAGGTTATAATAATATACATTATTAAAATTATTATACCAAACGTTTCCTCTTGATGAATGTAATAGTGAAATGGTACTGTGTAGGTCTCTTTAGGGTAGATGGGATTGTAGGGGTGGGGGTCAAGTTTTTATGGATTTCCATTGTGTTATTAAATACATAACGTGTTTGTGCTTTTTGGCAGTAAGTAACGTACGAGGTGCCTAAATATGTAAGTTATATATTGTTAAGTGCTTATTGTCAGAACGATGCATTGTATGTTTTTCCATAGTTGCGGATGTTTGTACGTTCGGTTGTTGGTTTGTTTTTGCGATAACCATATTTGATATAAGGTGCCATATTGATGTATTTTGTGTATTTCGTTTACATTAAATATAATAAAAAAAATGCTCATGATTGTTATGGGAATAGGCATATTTAATGTGCAGATTTCTTTTAGGGTATGTGAGGGTGAAGGGGGGTCATTTTTTTATAATTATCGATTATGATGTTAAATAAATTACGTGTTGTTCTTACTGGCAGTTAGAATTGTTCATGATGCCAATGATATGTATTTTTATATTGTCTTGTGCTTTATTGTCAGTATGTTGCATTGTATTTGGGTTTCATTGTATTCTTTTTTTTTTTTTACTTGGAATTTTGAAGCCGAGATTCATGTGTGTTTATACACATGGGTGTTTGGTTGTATTATTGTAATATCCTGTACTGGTTATAAGGTCATATTGATTTGTGTGTATGTATAATGTCTTTTAAATAAAATATAAAAAAAAATCGATAAGGCATCTGTGCACCGCCACAGTTTGGGATTGTTTATGCTGAACCTAGCTTCAGTAGAAAGGGAGTTTTGTGACTATTTTGGAGGATCTACTGATGGTCCCCAGTTAGGGTCGATTTTCTATCTCCTTGTTCCTGACGCTGTGTTGCTGTTGCCTGTTATATTGCTGTTCTGCGAAGTGGTCATTTTACTGGACAATCAAGCTGTTCTGATTGTCAGTTTGTTAGAGCAGCTAGCTTAAGAGAAGTTCAGTCGTACACTGGTTGAGTCGAGTCTTAGAGTTACCGGGAGCACACTCATACACACATTTATTCTTATTTGTATATATTATTGTAATTACTGACATTGTACCTGATGGTACTTCTGAGTCATTTATATATATGTGCCCTCAGCACAGACTTAATGTATATGAGAGCAGTGTAGGAGCTACCCTCCTAATTAATTTCCTAATTCATAACTTAATGAACATCCTTATTATATGTACATTTATTTACTTTGAAACTCTAGACATTAACTTGGTTAATAAACATATTAAATTATATACTTTGGTTAGTACCCTACTAGTTGAAATCCTCTTGAAGCTTATTGAATATGCTGGATAACTGGACCAGGATACTGACTTTGTTGCAAAAGCCCAGTAACAGGCTGGATGCTAGAAGGGCTATCCTTTCTAGTGTTCACTGGAGATGTCTATTATTAATAGATATCGTGTCATTTTGTAACACTGAAATAGCCGTGCTGAGCTGAACAACAACAGAAAAAAAATTAAGGTGATGCTGAACATGTGACTTGAAACAGTGTGGGGCGCTGTGAAGACGAGTCAGAGGAGACGCCACTTTGATTTCTCGAAGAAATTCGGCAAATTTTGGCTTAGATCCTGCTTGTACCTGTATCTGGATACTGAAACTTGCAGACACGACTTCAGGATAACTTGCTGAGAGACGGATGCTTCTTGTATGGTGTGACACACTTGCTGTGACCACCGCTTGCCACCATTTATAATGGTTGATTACGTGTGTGTTTGGTAGCGGGAATGAATGATAAGACTTCGGAGGCTTCTTACTTTATTTGCGGTTCGTGGTACACAGGCAGTGTGTTCAGTGCCCAGGTCCCAGGGGACCATGCCCAGTGAGGGAGAGAGGAGTGGCAAGTGTTGACTCTTAAGTTATGTTAGTGCCGAGTGAGAGAGAGGCAGGCCTGGGCATACCCACCCAGAGGCCTCCCCTCTGGTGGAACCTATGAAAACTAGCCATGTAGGCTTACTGTCTGCAGCTCCCCTACTTTTCATTGTAGGTATTTTGCACCGCCTACCCAGTCTTTTGCTTTCGTAGGGAGTGATTTCCATGTGCAGATTAGGGACCATACCTTCTGGGTGTAGATTATGATGTGTCTCTCTCACTTGCACTCCACATCAGCCATCTCCCACCAAGGCAGGGTGGCCCAAAAAAAAAAAAACTTTCATCATCATTCACTCCCTCACTGTCTTGCCAGATGTGCGCTTACACTAGTTATAAAACTGCAACATTAACACCCCTTCAGAATGCAAACACTGTAGTTCCCATCTCCAGGACTCAAGTCCGGCCTTCCAGTTACCCCGAATCCCTTCATAAATGCTAACTTGCTCACACTCCAACAGCACGTCAAGTCCTAAAAAACATTTCTCTCCATTTGCTCCTAACACACTCACGCATGCTTGCTGGAAGTCAAAGCCCCTCGCACTCAAAACCTCCTTTACCCCTCCACTCCAACCTTTCCTAGGCCGACCCTTACCCTGCCTTCCCTCCACTACAGATTTATACACTCGAAGTTACTCTATTTCGTTCCATCCTCTCCACATGTCCAAACCACCTCGACAACCCCTCCTCAGCCCTCTGGATAATAGTTTTGGTAATCCGGCAGTTCCTCCTAATTTCCAAACTACGAATTCTCTGCTTTATATTCACACCACACATTGCCCTCAGACATAACATCTCCCCTGCCTCCAGCCTTCTCCTTGTTGCAACATTCACCAGCCATGTTTCACACCCATATAAGAGTGTTGGTATAACTATACTCTCATACATTCCCCTCTTTGCTTCCAGGGACAAAGTTCTTTGCCCCCACAGACTCCTCAGTGAGCAACTCACCTTTTTCCCATTATCAATTCTATGATGTGAACTCTGCTGACACGTCCACTCCTAAATATCTGAATACATTCGCCTCTTCCAAATTCTCTCCCTCCAATTTGATATCCAATCTTTTGTCACATTTTTTTGCTATCCTCATCACCTTACTCTTTCCTATATTCATTTTTAATTTTCTTCTTTTACATACCCTACCAAACTCATCCACCAACTCTGCAACTTCTCTTCAGAATCTCCCAAAAGCACAGTGTCATCAGCAAAGAGCAACTGTGACAATTCCCACCTTGTGTTAGATTATCTTCTAAACCCACACCTCTTGCCAACACCCGCGTATTCACTCCCCTTACAACCCCATCTACAAATATATTGAACAACCATGGTGACATCACATATCCTTGTCTAAGGCCTACTTTTACTGGAAATAATCTCCCTCTCTCCTACATACTTTAACCTGATCCTCGCTATCCTCGTAAAAACTCTTCACTGTTTTCAGTAACCTACCTCCTATTCCATACATTTGCAACATCTGCCACATTGCTTCCCTATCCACAATGTCATACCCCTTTTCCAAATCCATAAATGCCACAAAAACCTCTTTACCCTTATCTAAATACTGTTTGTTCATCTATATGAACAAACAGTATTTAGATAAGGGTAAAGCCTCCTTGTTCTGCTATATTACTTGCTGTATGACCCTTGTCGGTTTAGCGCTTTCTTTATAATAATGTCATTCTACTCTCCGTCTTACTCTTAATTCTTTCAATAATAACTCTACCATACACTTTACCAGGTATACTCAACAGACTTATTCCTCTATAATTTTTGCGCTCTCTTTTGTCCCCTTTGCCTTTATACAAAGGAACTATGCATGCTCTCTGCCAGTCCCTAGGTACCTTACCCTCTTCCATACATTTATTAAATAAAAGCACCAACCTCTCCAAAACTATATCCCCACCTGCTTTTAACATTTATATCTTTATCCCATCAATCCCAGCTGCTTTACCCCCTTTCATTCTACTCACTGCCTCACGAACTTCCCCACACTCACAACTGGCTCTTCCACACGCCTACAAGATGTTATTCCTCCTTGCCCTATACACGAAATCACAGTTTCCCTATCTTCATCAACATTTAACAATTCCTCATAATATTCCCTCCATCTTCACGATACCTCTAATAATAAAAAAAAATAATAATAATATCTTTATTTACTACAAGTACATGCATATGGTATACAGGTCTACCTGACATCAATGACATACTACTATATAGAAAGCCGCTTGTTATGCTGAGCATTTTTGACAAATTAGGTTAGTTTTGTCCCAGGATGCGACCCACACCAGTCGACTAACACCTAGGTACCCAAACCATACCACGGGTGGGGTTCGAACCCGCGGTCAGAGAGTCTGTAAAAACTTGCATTTGTGGACACAGTGGTGCCTATGCTAACTTTCCTATAGTGTAGAAATATACCTAGTTGGATGAATCTTATTGAAGCTAGCAGGCCCAGTTGCTTACGCGAAGGTCTGGAGTTTTAAGACTCTCTAACCGCGGGTTCGAACCCCACCCGGGATATGGTTTGTTTGCAATCGTGTCATTACGATTTCGTGAGTCCTAGGTACCCATTTTATACTGTTGGATGAACAGAGACAGCAGGTGTCTTATGGAAACACGTCCCTAATGTTGTCTAGGCGTACCGGAGGAGATTCGAACTCCGAACCTGTGTGTGTGAGCTGAGTGCGCTAGTGATCGAGCTACGGGATTAGATTTTAGATTTTGCCACCGAAGTGGCTAGTTTATTGTGCACCCCATATCCATCCTGTGGACGGTAGCGCAAGAGCATATGGATACACAAAAGGCCTAGGCACTAGGCCCCAAAAGGGTTAACAGGTGTACATATTGATTTATATCTACAGTTCACTTATCTGTTACAAGCAAATTTAGGGAATTTGCTTAATATATCTGGTATCTTATTTTCATTAATAAGATATCTTGACATGTCACATAGATTATTATACTGTCTATCTCTATATTCCTCAATAAGTGCACAATTAAGCACATAGTGTTCAAGACAGTGACCATATGCCTGATCACATAATTTGCATTTAGTTTGATCATCATCTGTGTGTCTCCCAAACTGTCAGAAGTACCTGTAGCCAAGCCTAAGCCTGGCCACCACAACTCTCCTCTCCTATTTTTTACTATCAAATCCACTCGTTCCTTAGGCTTCCTCAACTTATTAATTTCACTCCAAAATGGAGTGAGGTTCTCTGTACATTCTCTAGATCTGCAATTTCACATGCATCAGACACTTTTTCCAGATATCCTCATCGCAGCTAGAGTAACCCAATTCCATAAAGGTAGTGATCCCTCTGAGACCAGTCTCAGATCGACCAATATTGTTTAAAACATTTAAAAAAATGACGTTGTAAATGAATAGTTTCTTATGTAACTAACACAAAATCCTCTCTCTGTCCCGGTACAGATTCCAACCTCAAAAAGTACAATTACAGCAATGATAAAAATACTAAACATAATTTATACAGCACTTGATAAGAATGAACATCCAGTTGGTGGATGTATTGACCTACAGAAAACCTTTAACATTGTTGACCACAACAATCTCCTTAAAAGTGAAACATTTTGGTCTAAGAGGTCCTTGAACACTATGTGCTTAATTGTCACTTATTGAGGAATACAGAAATAGTGTAGAAACTTGTTTTGGGACTGCCTTCTTGTAAGCTGCACTTTGAGCAAGCACTGTTGACACCGACACTCTGAGACACTTCCCTCAGACTTACAAGTGGCTATAGGACAAATTTCTAGCTAACTGCAGTAAAAAGAATTCCCCACTTCATGCACTATTAAGAAAGGGTTTAACTTACTTGATGGAGTGGACCTGTGGCTCCTAATCTTCCTAAACTATAACCCCCTCCAAACACCATGTGATGGGTAGAGTCTTAATCTGTAAATTAAGTGGTATTAGTGTCTTGTATTACCTCAGAATCCCCAGCTCTAGGGTATATCCTCCAAGCAATATCTAAACTGTATGAGACACTAGCTTCCAGACTTTTACTCAACAATGGGACGCTGGTACCTGCTAATTTGCGTCCAACCGCACGAGAGACCCCCAACAGAAACCTACACACGTTTCCCCCAGAAAACTGGCCAGATACTGAGAAGAAAAGAGGTAAGGTCCTACTGTATTGGGTCTGGATGGAGTGAGATATCCTCAGTACTTCGGGATATCTCTTCCGTGCCCCCGGGACAGATGTTGAGTCACGTGGGGGTTGCTGCTTGTTCGCAGCGATTGTTCACTCCTTGAAGTCTGATCTGGTAAGGAGTCAGCATCACTCCCGCTTAGATTGGTGAACAGAACCATCAACGTAAATAATTTGTGAGAGAGTGTGCTGTTTGGCTAAATTATCAATACAGTTTAAGGCATCATGTTTGGCTTCAAGGCGAAGCTTTGGTTGTGATTTAAGAAGTAGTTTGGGGGGAAATGGAGGGATGGTAGTTTGGAATGGGGTAATATTCCATGGAGCGGAGAAGTGCCGCTGTTGCCTTACTTGCCACAGATCATGTATCTGATTCATGCGGAGGTCGGTTCCAGTTTTTCGATCCATCTGGAGGGATGTTCACCAGTGCTGAGGAAAGTTTG
>WNWK01031462.1:0-22683 GCA_009830355.1 Cherax destructor
CACAATATACTAGGCTATCCCACACTATCCTAGGCTATCCAAGCCTATCGTAGGCTCTCCCAGCCTATCCCCCACTATCCTAGGCTATCCCAGCCTATCCCACACAATCATAGGCCATCCCAGCCTATTCCACTCTATCCTAGGCTATCCTACACTATCAAAGGTTGTCCAAGCCTATCCCACACTATCCTAGGCTATCCCACACAATCCTAGGCTATCCCACACTCTTCTTGGCTATCCCAGCCTATCACTCACTATCCTTAGCTATCCCAGCCTTTCACACACTATCCTAGGCTATCCCACACTATCCTAGGTAATCTCAGCCTATCCCATACTAACCTAGGCTTTACCAACCATTCCAACACTATCCTAGGCTATCCCAGCCAATCCCACACTTTCCTATGCTCTCCTAGGCTACGTCAGCCTATCCTTGGTTGTTCTAGCCTGTCCTACACTACCTGGAGTTTACCTGGAGAGAATTCCAGGGGTCAACGCCACCGCGGCCCGGTCTGTGACCAGGTCTCCTGTTGGACCAGAGCCTGATCAACCAGGCTGTTATTGCTGGCCGCACGCAGTCCAACGTACGAACCACAGCCTGGCTGGTCAGGTACCGACTTTAGGTGCCTGTCCAGTGCCTGCTTGAAGACATCCAGGGGTTTGTTGGTAATCCCCCTGATGTATGCTGGGAGGCAGTTGAACAATCTTGGGCCCCCGACACTTATTGTGTTGTCCCTTAACGAGCTAGTGGCGCCCCTGCTTTTCATTGGGGGATATTACATCGCCTGCCGAGTCTTTTGCTTTCGTAGGGAGTGATTTTCGTGTGCAAGTTTGGTACTAATCCCTGGAGAATTTTCCACGTGTATATAACAATGTATCTCTCCCGCCTGCGTTCTAGGGAGTACAGGTTTAGAAACTTCAAGCATTCCCAGTAATTGAGGTGGTTTATCGCAGTTATGCGTGCCGTGAATGTTCTCTGCACATTTTCAAGGTCAGCAATTTCACCTTTGATATACCTTTGATATACCTTTGAAGAGTTTCGAGAGTATCTACTCTCTGAGCCCGGCCATGGGCCAGGCTCGTCTGGTGCTTGCCTGGTCAACCAGGCTGTTGCTGCTGGAGGCCCGCTGCCCCACATATCCATCACAGCCTGGTTGATCTGGCACCTGGTGAAGATATTTGTCCAGTTTCCTCTTGAAGGCTTCTACACTGGTTCCAGCCGTGTTTCGGATATCTTCTGGTAAGATGTTGAATAGTCTGGGACCCCGGATGTTAATACAGTGCTCCCGTATTGTCCCCACCGCACCCCTGCTCCTCACTGGGTTTATTTTACACTTTCTCCCATATCTCTCACTCCAGTATGTTGTTATGGCAGTGTGCAGATTTGGGACCAGGCCCTCAAGTACTTTCCATGTATATATTATCATGTATCTCTCTCTCCTCCGCTCCAATGAGTACATGTTCAAGACTTGAAGGCGTTCCCAATAATTTAGATGTTTCAATGGCTCAATGTGAGCCGTAAACGATCTCTGGATTTGTTCCAGCTCTGCTATTTCTCCTGCCCTGAACGGGGCCGTCAGCACTGAGCAGTATTCTAAGTGAGGGAGCACTAGCGATTTGAATAGTGTCACCATCGGCATTATTTCCCTTGTTTTGAAAGTTCTCAATACCCACCCCGTCATCTTCCTGGCTGTTGTGATCTTTGTCTTGTTATGGTCTTTAAACGACAGATCAGCAGACATAATTATTCCCAAGTCCTTTACGTGTTCCTTTCGTTCTATGTGGTGACCCTCTTGCGTTTTGTATATGGTGTTCCTTTTGAGTTCTTCATTTTTTCCATACCTAAGCAGCTGAAACTTATCACCATTGAACGTCATGTTGTTCTCCACTGCCCATTGGAAGACCCTGCTTATGTCCTCCTGTAATTTTTCAGTTTCCTCTACCGTAGTGACTTTCATGCTTATTTTAGTGTCATCTGCAAATGATGATACAAAAGTGTGCTGGGTGTTTTTATCTATGTCTGCTATGAGGATGAGAAACAGCAGAGGTGCCAGGACAGTGCCTTGGGGCACTGAGCTTTTAACCTCGCTGATGCTGGATCTTGCCCTGTTCACTACTACTTTTTGTGTTCTTTGTGTTAGGAACTCAAAAATCCATCTGCCTACCTTCCCCGTAATGCCTATGGCCCTCATTTTGTGCGCTATCACTCCATGATCGCATTTGTCAAACGCCTTTGCAAAATCTGTGTAAATCACATCTGCGTTTTGGTCGTCCTCCAATGCCTCCGTAATTCTGTCATAATGGTTCATAAAGGTGCAGTTAGTGTGCAGCAATATTCCAGCCTAGATAGAACAAGCGATATGTAAAGTGTCAACATGGGCTATGCATCCCTGGTTTTGAAGGTTCTCATTATCCATCCTGTCATTTTTCTAGCAGATGCGATTGCTACGGTGTTATGGTCCTTGAAGGTGAGATCCTCTGACATGATCACTCCCAGGTCTTTGACATTAGTTTTTCGCTCTATTGTGTGGTTTGAATTAGTTTGTACTCCGATGAGATTTTAATTTCCTCACGTTTTCTGTATCTGAGTAATTTAAATTTCTCATCACTGAACTTCTAAACCCATGCTGCCCTGGGTTGTGTAATTGATGGGTATCTAGATGAGTGGCGATCTTGCTTCTTAGAACCCTTTCAAAGATTTTTATGATATGGGACGTTAGCGCTATTGGTCTGTAGTTCTTTGCTATTGCTTTACTGCCCCCTTTGTGGAGTGGGGCTATGTCTGTTGTTTTTAGTAACTGCGGGACGACCCCAGTGTCCATGCTCCCTCTCCATAGGATGTTAAAAGCACGTGATAGGGGCTTCTTGCAGTTCTTGATGAACACTGAGTTCCATGAGTCTGGGCCTGGAGCGGAGTGCATGGGCATATCATTTATTGCCTTTTCGAAGTCATTTGGCGTCAGGGTGATGTCAAATAGGCATGCGTCAGTCAAGTTCTGTGGCACTCTCATAAAAAATTCATTTAGGTCTTCGATTTTCAGTCTGGTTAGCGGCTCGCTAAAAACTGAGTCATACTGGATTTTTAGATTTTGCCACCGAAGTGGCTAGTTTATTGTGCACCCCATATCCATCCTGTGGACGGTAGCGCAAGAGCATATGGATACACAAAAGGCCTAGGCACTAGGCCCCAAAGGGGTTAACAATTGTACATTTGGGTTTATATCTACATTTCAATTATCTGTTACAAGCAGGTATCTTATTTCATGAATAAGATATCTTGACATGTCACATAGGTTATTATATTGTCTATCTCTATATTCCTCAATAAGTGCACAATTAAGCACATAGTGTTCAAGACAGTGACCATATGCCTGATCACATAATTTGCATTTAGTTTGATCATCATCTGTGTCTCCCAAACTGTCAGAAGTACCTGTAGCCAAGCCTAAGCCTGGCCACTACAACATCAGTCAGTCTGTTCACATTGCAAGTTGCTCCACAAACATGCCCATCTGTGCTCGCATTATCATGAGCACAGATAGGCACGTTCATGGAAATTAATTTGGATTTATATCTACAGTTTACTTATCTGTTAAAAGCAAATTTAGGAAATTTGCTTAGAATAAGTGGTATCCTACCTTCACTAATAAGATATCTTGACATGTCACATAGGTTATTATACTGTCTATCTCTATATTCCTCAATAAGTGGACAATTCAGCACATAGTGTTCAAGACAGTGACCATATGCCTGATCACATAATTTGCATTTAGTTTGATCATCATCTGTGTATCTCCCAAACTGCCAGAAGTACTTGTAGCCAAGCCTAAGCCTGGCCACTACAACATCAGTCAGTCTGTTCACATTGCAAGTTGCTCCATAAACATACTTATCTACATTCATGTTATCATAGTGGGTTATAGATCTACTCAGGCTTCTAACTGCATTCCTATAGCTATCATTTTCGTTATTTATTTCTCTCCTAATATTATTCCTAATGCTAGACACAGATATACCAAAGTTATATTCTACATTCTCCTTATGGGTGCTCTTCTTGGCTAACATATCAACTTTATCATGAAGGAGTAATCCAATGTGTGACGGAATCCATAGCAAATGTACTTTAATTCCTTTGTCCCGGATTTTGAGTATCTATACCTGGCTTCTCCAATGAGCATGCTGTTAGAGTCATTATAGGAGTCAAGAGCCATCAATGATGACATAGAATCAGTAATGATGATAGAGTCAAGCTCAGTGTCATAAGTTAGCTTTAGTGCCATAAGGATTGCAAACAATTCAGTTTGCAGTGTAGACGCCCAGTTGTTAATTCTTATGCCTAGTTCAAAAAAATTATTATTGTTCTTAACTAGGGAGGTGGCAACCAGAGCAGATGCAGCCCTGCCAGAAGACTCCTGTTTAGATCCATCAGTGTATATAACTTGAGATAACTTATTACTACCAGCTAGGCGATAAATTTCTTCTTGAGCAGTTGCTTTAACAAGTGATTTAAGGAAGGGATTACTAGCAATGAGCTTCTTGGGAGGGACTTGCAGGTTAGTTACCATTTTGTCCTAGGCACATGTCAATTAGACACTAGGCCTGTTGTATGTATGTGTGTGTATGTGTGTGTAAGGAAACACTTCGAAATGTTTCTGCCCCACCGGGAATTGAACCCGGCCCCTCCGTGCGTGAAGCAAGAGCTTTACCACTGGGCCACCGGGGGCTGTAAGTATGTGATATTAAATGAACACATCTTCCATGGAGGGGTGAAATGCTCTTGTTGCCTACAGTGATACAATTCATGCAGGTTGTAAAACTTAATGTAATTGCATGTTTTCACAATCCATTTAGATCTGTGAGTATTTACTTCTAGACATTTAGTATGATTCATTGTGACAGTGTCTGGTTCATTTCTTAACAATCTAATACCAAGTACAGTGTTAATCTCAACAATCCTATCACTGATACTAGTAATACCAAGCTCCTTCCTCATATTAAGAACCTTTGTAGATTTGGGACAGCCAAGAATAATTCTGAGAGCTTCATTTTGCATTAACTCCAAGGGTCGGATAGAACTTTCTCGAGCTAATATCAACATGGGAGCAGCATAATCAATTAAGGACCTAATATAGGCTATGTACATCATTCTCGCGATTCTCACATTAGCACCATAGTTGGGGTTGTATCCAGCAACAGCTTTAAGAGCATTTAGTCTATCTTTGCATTTTTTATTTAGTTGTGGTATAGTAGATTTGGTAAAGGGTACATCTACACTCATTTCCTTGCTGTCATCTGTGTAGGACCCATCCCGTTTAAGTAGGGGCCCAATACTGATTGGTGTTCTCGACTTTGACTTTGCATAAGAAAAGAAATACTTTGGGTTTCTTTCAATTTCGTTTATGGCTTTTAGTTCTTCCCGCGTTTTTTTATTCCTGTAAGATTCCTTTAGTTTTAATTCGATGTTTGCTATTTCTCTGACTACCCTAAAGTATTCCATCCTATCCCACACTATCCTAGGCTATCCCAAACTCTCCCACACTATCCTAAGCTATCCCTGCTTATAACACACTAACCTATGCTATCCCAGCCTATCCCACACTATCCTAGGTTATCCCAGCCTATCCCACACTATCCTAGGCTAGCACAGCCTATCCCACACTATCCTAGGCTATTCCTTCCTTTCCCACAGTATCCTAGCCTATCCGACACTATCCTAAGCAATCGTAAGTAATATAGTGAAAGGAGGAAATTTGGAGATGACCATAGTGGAAGTAAACTACTTTTTTAAAATATAATAGTTACCCTATAAATTGATCAAAGAAAACAAATGTATCACTATTCAAGGCTATCCTAGCGAATTCCAAACAATCCTAGGCCATCCTAGTCTATCCCACACTAAGCTAGGGTATCCTAGGCTATCCCATATTAACCTAGGCTGCCCTAGCCTATGCCACAATATCCCAGCCTATCACACACTATCCTAGGCTATCCTAGCCTATCCCACACTATCCCAGGCTATCACAGACTATCCCACACTATTCTTGCCCATCCGACACTATCCTAGGGTATCCAACACTATCCTATCCTATCTATACTGAGGATATTATTCATAAAATACTGAGGATATCGAACCAAGTAAGAACCAGAAATAACTGATTTAAATTGGATAAATTTAGATTTAGAAAGGACATAGGCAAGTACTGGTTTTCGAACAGAGTTGTAGATGCGTGGAACAATCTTCCGAGTACTGTGATAGAGGCTAGGACCTAGGGTGGCTTTAAAAAGAGATTGGACAAATATATGAGTGGGAGGGGCTGGGTTTGATTGGTGTCGTGAGTACGGGAATAAATTCTTAGGTAGTGGTGGTTTTGATATGGACCTGCCTTGTATGGGCCAGTAGGCCTTCTGCAGTGTTCCTCCATTCTTATGTTCTTATGTTCTTATCCCACACTATCCTAGCCTATCCGACACTATCCTAGACTATCCACAATATCCTTGGCTATCCCTCCCTGTCCCACACTATCCTAGGCTATCCCACATTATCCTAGGCTATCCCAGCCTATTCAACACTATCCCAGGCTATCCCAGCCTATCCCTTACTATTCTACTCTATCCCAGCCTATCTCACAGTATCCTAGGCTATCCGAGCCTATCCCACACTATTCCTCCCTGTCCCACACTATCCTAGGCTATCCCACATTATCCTAGGCTACCCAGCCTATCCAACACTATCGTAGGCAATCCGAGCCTATCCCACACTATCATAGGCTATCCCAGCCTTTCCCACAATATCCTAGGCTATCCCACACTATCCTAGGCTATCCAAGCCTATCCTAGGCTCTCCCAGCCTATCCCCCACTATCCTAGGCTACCCCAGCTTATCCCACACAATCATAGGCCATCCCAGCCAATTCCACTCTATCCTATGCTATCCCAGGCTATCCTACACTATCAAAGGTTGTCCAAGCCTATCCCACACTATCCTAGGTTATCCCACACAATCCTAGGCTATCCCACACTCTTCTTGGCTATCCCAGCCTATCCCTCACTATCCTTGGCTATCCCAGCCTTTCACACATTATCCTAGGCTATCCCACACTATCCTAGGCAATCTCAGCCTATCCTATACTAACTTAGGCTTTACCAGCCATTCCAACGCTATGCTAGGCTATCCCAGCCACGCTACGTCAGCCTATCCTTGGCTGTCCTAGCCTATCCTACACTACCCTAAACTATTCCATCCTATCCCACACTATCCTAGGCTATCCCAACCTCTCCCATACTATCCCACACTATCCTAAGCTATCCCTGCCTATACCACACTAACCTATTCTATCCCAGCCTATCCCACACTATTCTAGGCTATCCCAGCCTATCCCACATTATCATAGGCTATCCCAGCCTATCCCACGCTATCATAGGCTGTCCCATCCTAACCCACACTATCCCAGTCTATCACAAGATGTCCCATCCTATCCCACACTATCGTAGGCTATAACAAAATTTCCCACAATATCCTAGTCTATCCCACACTATCCTAGGCTATCCCAGCCTATCCTAGGCTATCCCAGCCCATCCCACACTATCCTAGGCTATCCCAGCCTATCCCACTCTATCATAGGACATCCCAGCCTATTCCACTCTATCCAAGGCTATCACAGGCTATCCCACACTCTCTTAGGTTATCCCACTCTATCCTAAGCTATCCTAGGCAATCCCACAATTTTCTAGGTTATACCAGCCTATCCCACACTATCCTAGGCAATCCTAGTGTATATCACACTATTCTAAGCTACTCTAGCCTATCCCACTATCCTAGAATATCCCACACCATCCTAGGCTACCGCAGCCTATCCCACACTATCCCAGGCTATCTCAGCCCATCCCACACTATCCTAGGCTATCCCAGCCTATCCCACACTATCCTAGCCTACCCCATAAATTAATCAAAGAATACAAATGTATCACTATCCTAGGCTATCCTAGCCAATTCAACACTATCCTAGAATATCGCAACTTATCCCATACTATCCTAGGCTATCTCACACTATACTAGGCTATCCCAGCCTATCCCACACTATCCTAGGCCATCCCAGCTTATCCCACACTATCCTAGGGAACCCCAAACTATCCCACACTATCCTACGCTATCCCACACTATCATACGCTATCCCACACTATTCTAGGCTATCCCACACTACCATAGGCTACACCAGCCAATCCCACACTATCCTAGGCTACACCAGCCTATCCCACACTAATCTTGGCTATTCGAGCTTACGCCACACTATCCTAGGCTTTCCCAGCCTATCCAACACAAACCTAGTCTATGCCAGTCTATTCCACACTATCCTAGCCTATCCGACATTATTTTAGGCTATCCTAAGTATAGAGAAAGGAGAAAATTTGGATAGGGCCAAAGGGGAAGAATAACACTTTCTTGAAATGTAATAATTACATCATAAATTAAAAAAAGAATACAAATTTATGTATCATTATCCTAGGTTATCTAACCAATCCATCACTATCCTAGGCAATCCTAGCCTATCCCACACTAACCTAGGCTATCCTAGCCTATCCTACACTAACCTACGCTATCAAAGTCTGTCCCACACTATCCCGGCCTATCCGACTCTATCCTAGGCTATCCTTTATCTTAGCCTATCCCACACTATCGTAGCCTATCCCACACTGTCCTAGGCTATCCTACCCTTTCTTACTTTATTCAAACCTCTCTCTCACTATCCTATGATATCCCAGCCTATCCAACACTTTACTAGTCTATCCCAGCCTATCTCACACTATCCCTGGGCATCCCAGCCTACCGCACACTATCCTAGGCTATATCACACTATCCTTGGTTATCCTAGCCTATCCCACACTATCCTAGGCTATCCGAGCCTATCCCATACTATCCTAGGCTATTCCAGCCTATTCCACAGTATAATAGGAAATTTGGATAGGGCCATAGGGGAAGTATACACCACTTTTTTAAAATATAATAGTAACCCCATAAATTAATCAAACAAAAACAAATGAATCACCTAACTAGGCTATCCAAGGCAATCCTACACTTTCCTAGACCATTCTAGCCTATCCCACACTAACCTAGCCTATCCCACAATAAACTAGGTTATCCCAGCCTATCCCACACTATCCTAGCCTATCCGACACTCTCCTAGGCTATCCTACTCTATTCTAGCCTATTCCACACTATCCTTGCCTATCCCACACTATCCTAGGCTATCCCAGCCTATCCCACACTATCCTAGGCTATCCTAAGTATGGCGAAGGGAGGAAATTTGGAAAGGGCCATAAGGGAAGTATATACTACTACTTTTTTAAAATATAATAGGTTCTCCACAAATTTATCAAATAAAACAAATGTATCTCTTTCCTAGGCTATCCTAGCCAATCCCACACTATCCAAGGCCATCCTAGCCTATCCCACACTAACCTAGTCTATACTAGCCTAACCTTCGTTAACCTACGCTATCTCAGCCTATCCTATACTACCCTAGCCTATCCGACACTATCCTAGGCTATCCTACTCTATCCTAGCCTATGCCACACTACACAGTGGTCTGGTATTAGACATAATTGTGTATACTTTAAGTATTACGTACATTGAAAGATTCCAGGAAGTTAATGGATATCTCAAGTGATGTGGTTAGACCATTAATGGAACTATATCTTGGTAAGTCGCATAACTGGTACATAAGCCTCTGACTAGGTGATTTCCTGCGGCTGTGATGGACTACACATTCAATATTAGTTTAGTGAACAAATGTGACATGCAAATTACGTTTACCGATTGTGTTCGTAAGACTTACAAGTGGTACATGAGACACTTTTTCCATCTTGTGGACATTTCCACACTCAGTACTTATAATATGACCGAAAACAGACCACCGTATGCCGAATTTTGTCTGTCATCAGAGAAATAATATTCAAGTACCAGGTAACAATACCTGCAATACAAAACCGCCAACGAACTGATCACCAAATACCCTTTCGTTTGAGGCCTGGTGATCACTACATATATATATATATATATATATATATATATATATATATATATATATATATATATATATATATATATATATATATATTATATATGTGGAGGCTGGGCTCCTACGATAACGTGGACTGTATGTTACTTATCTTCTTGATGAATCCAAGAAGTCGCAGCCATCCCCGACTCCTACACAAGGGATCCATATATTGCCACACTCTCCACAGGGCTGTAAGATAAACATCAAGGGTTAATAATTATTGCCCCAAAGGAGCGTATGTCCATATTTCAGTCTTAGATGGACTGAAAGGCGTTTTACTCACTGTTTTGGACTAAAAAGTCCACGCATAACCGCCGTCCCTAGGTAAAAATTTAATGTTCTTGAATACAAGAACTGCGCAGTCCCCTGTATTGACCAGAACATCAAATTCTTACCTTGCTCGTGTAACTTTGAGCGATGGTGTTGGCTCCACCATATACGGCGGAAATGCTGTCTTGATTGAAGAATGCCGCTGAAGAATCACCGTCTTGTTTCGATGGAGTTCACTTGCGATTGTCTCTACGTTTCTCCTTTTTGCAGTCTGAAGCTGCGCACACTTCTGAATATACTGCAATGTTGATATTATTCACTAAACGCGCTGGAACAGAGTTCTTATCTTATTTCCCGACGTTAGTGGAGATTAAATGATATAACGGACCCGAACGAGTAATGTCTATGTTGATTTACGTCGCCTCGCGCCGCATGACCACTAGAGTCGTATGACCCGTTCTTGCGGTGGCCAAATTCAATCTGACCGCTCCTGCTGCTCTTTTGCAGTCTCGTGCAGCCATGTGGTGCCACGAGGTGCCTCGTGGTGCTGTGGTCAGCACAATTCTTGACACACTGTTGACAGTACATCTGGCTTGAATTAAATTGTTTATGCAGCCAGACGCACCTCCTCTGGCCCTTTCCTAAAGGAGGAAAGGGTGAGGGCCCTTACCAAGGGTAGTAAGGGCGCATACCCCCCCCCTTTGGAGAATTTTCTCCACACTGGGGGGGAGCGAAAAATTCACTTAAAGTGAACTACTCATCACTTAACATTAATTTGATTTTCTCACTCGCCATCACTGCTGCTTGTCTTTTCTGAACAGCTTTAGTCTGTGTGGTTTCTGGAGAATCACTAATTTTATTTTTGTTTTCAACACTGTGTAATTCTAACGGCACTAATTTATCTATTGTCCGCTTATTCACTACACCTTTGCTCAAAACATCAACTGTCCTGATGATTCCATTTGCATCAGGATATATGGTCACAATTTTTCCAAGAGGCCATTGGGACCTCGGACCATCATTGTTAATAATCACTATGTCACCAGGTCTTAAGGACTTATAATTTTCTGGAACACCAACTCCATAGAAGTGTTCTCTCAATGAGGTGAGATAGTCTTCTCTCCAAATATTCTCCCAGCGTTCAATCACTTTATTAAGGTGTTTGAATTTACGTCTGAGTTGTTCAGGTTCGAAATGAGTAGGATCCTCTATGATTTCTTTATCATTCATGGGAGGAACAGGTTCGAGCCTTCTGTCATGTAGTAAATGAGATGGACTTAACACTTCTAAATTGTCCAGATCATCGGTAACATACGTTAAAGGTCTGTTGTTGACTCTATTTTCTATTTCAGTTACGACTGTACGAAATTCTTCTAAGTCGATTCTCTGACGATGAAGAGTCTTCATTAAACAACGTTTCACAATGCCTATCATTCTTTCATAAAATCCGCCGTGCCATGGGGATTTAGGAGGAATGAATCTCCAACGACAATTGCGTTGATTCAGCATCTGTTGTACTTCAGGCTGCTCAAAAATCTTGTTTATGTAAGCAGCACCAGCAACAAAATTCGTTGCATTGTCTGATATCATCAGCCTGGGACATGCCCTTCTGGCTGCAAACCTTCTAAATAATTTGATAAAGGTTTCAGCAGACATATCAGTGGCTACTTCTAGATGTACTGCTCTAGTTGTAGCACAGGTGAACAAACAGATGTACACCTTGATAGGTACTTTGTCAACTGTTTTAGTTAAAATTATTGGTCCAGTGTAATCTACACCTGTCACCTCAAATGGAGTGACATGATATACTCTTTCAGAAGGGTATGGAGGTGGACCTGGATACTGACATACTCGCATATCATAATGACGACAAGTAATACAGTCCCTGATTTGTTTCTTCACACTTTGTCGACCTTGAGGTATCCAGTAGGATTGACGTATATGACAAAGAGTGTCAGCTACACCACCATGTAACACGTTACTGTGGCCATTCTGAATAATCAGTCTTGTTAGCCAATGATTCTTGGGGATCAATACTGGATGTATTGTTTCCTTAGGTAGTGAAGAATTATGAATTCTTCCTCGACATCTTATAATCTTTTCTGAGTCGAGATAAAGTCCTAAAGAATTAATCATATCAGGTTTCTTTGGTGATTTATCCTGAGTTTCCAGAAATCTATACTCTGTAGAGAAAACATCTTTCTGTATTAACTTTATCCAGTATTTAATGGGTTCAAGTAATTCATAATTAGGTTTTATCCCTTTAATGAATTTAAAGACAAGAGCTGTAACTCTTAAGAGTTTACCCAAAGATGAGTATTTAGATCCATCAATGACTATTTCTTTTGTGTCTGTAGTGTTTAAACAGATTATTTCTGCGGTGTTCAAACAGACTGTTTCTTCTGGCATAATGTAAGCTTTTTGCTGTGGCCAGTTATTTTCACTAGAGAGCCAGTTAGGTCCGTGGAGCCATAATTTATTATCCACAAAGTTCTTGAGTGGGACACCACGTGACAACATGTCAGCTGGGTTCTCTTGTGTAGAGACGTGAGAAAGACATAGTCTCTCTGCATCTCTTATTTCTGCTACTCTATTCTGTACATAGACCAACTTACTCTTATTATTTCTTAACCACTGGAGAACTGCTTCATTGTCACTCCAGATCACAGTTTTTTCAATAGTGAGATGATCAAGTACTTTGTTGAGATAGACAGCTAATTTTGTACCTACATAAAGTGCTGTCAGTTCCAATTGTGGGACTGTTCTGACCTTCAAGGGTGCAACCCTGGCCTTTGAAGTAATTAAAGTACTTCCTTCAGCGTTACTCATGTAAGCTACAGCGCCATAACCTCTGGTTGACGCATCACAGAACACATGTAATGTGTACTTGTTTCCCTCTTGACCTATTTGTCTGGGAAATTTAATTTGATGAAGTTGTTTAAACTCCTTGGATATTTCATCCCATTCTTGACTCATTTCTTGAGGCAAGTTCTCATCCCAACCTATTTTGAGCTTCCATGCATCTTGTACAAGCATTTTACCTTTTATGGTAATTGGTGAGACGAGTCCTAGAGGATCAAAACATTGTGATACCTCTGACAGTAAACTACGTTTAGTAAGTGTACTGCTTGATTTATTGGTTATCCTTTTGAGACTCAAAGTGTCTTCCTGTGTATTCCAATTAAGTCCAAGCATGTTGTTGCATTCAGGAATTTCAGCTTCAGGGAAATCTTCTTTGATAAGTTCCCTTAATTGATTTGAATTAGTATTCCACATCTTTAGAGGCATATTTGCTTCTTTCATCTCCTTGTTAGCTTCTCTGTATAAGGATTTCAAATCATCCTCTTTATTCACAGTACCTTGAAGATTGTCCACATAGAAACTTTTCTTTAAGATTTCTTTGAAGGGACTTTCAGATTTCTTCAAATGTGTATTAAGAGTAGCTTCTAGTAAGAATGGAGAGGATGTTGCACCAAATAATACTGACTTGAAACGATAAGTTTTCACAGGACTTTGAGGATCATGTAGATTTTCTGGCCACAAGAATCGAGTATAATCTCTATCTATTTCTTGTAGTCCTACTCTTAAGAAAGCTTTGGAAATATCAGCCGTGTAGGCATATGGATTTTTGCGAAATTTCATAAGCACGTCTCCAAGCTTCTCAGTTAGTGAGGGTCCGGTCATCAGACAGTCATTAAGGCTTGCTACATCTTTATTTGCACGTGCGCTGCAATTGTATACAACACGTAGTGGAGTGGTTTCAGAATTTTTCCTGACTCCATGGTGCGGTAGATAATGAGCATCTTTCTTCAACTTATCTTCGACTATTTCCTCAATGAATTTATTGTCTAACTGTTCTTGTATGATATTATAGACAGTCAGCAGCTCTGGATTCTTCCTGAGCTCATGTATTTGTGCTTTCATTTGTCCGAAAGCCATGCGATAATTGCTAGGTATATGTGGTGGATTAAATTTCCATGGTAACCTAACCCAATACTGTCCGTCTTCATATTTGACAGTGTCCAAATATTGGTTATAAGTCTCAGACTCCTGTGGGCTTGGTTTATTTACATCTATACCTATCGCATCTAAATCCCACAATTTATCAACTGGTTCATTCATTTCTTCCAGTAATGATAATTTTTGCTGTGGTACATGATCAGCAGTTATTCTTGTAACTAGTACATTTTCTACTGAATCAATTTCAGCTTCTTTCCCGCTTTGAGAGGGAATTGGACCACATATCATATGGCCTCCAGCTGTTTTCAGCAAGTGAACATCATGTTTACTTACTATATTTTCCACAAAACAGTGATAGTAATCACTTCCAATGATTAAATCAATTGGACTAATTGTGTCCGTCTGTATGTCAGGACAGGCTAACTTGACCTTGGCCGCCTTCAGTGCTGCAACTGTATCTCTTATTCCCCGGATCTGCACTGACTTAGGCAAATCATCGACTACCACAGCTTCTACTGTCTTTTTCCTGTTACCTAGACCAACAGTGAATCTGGCTAGGTCATATTTCTGCTTACCAGAACTTTGGAAAAATCCAGCTATTTCTAACTGTATTTTGGCATGGGGTTGCTTATTCAGTTTTTGCAACACTGTTCGTCTTATAAAAGACCTTTGTGAGCTTTGATCAAATAGTGTTAGCACCTTGGTTTTGTGTAATTTATGTGATAACTCTACTCGAGCTATTGGGAGAGCAGTCGATTTAGACTTATCTCTCACATTTAATGCTGCTGTTTGTTGACTTCCTGACTCTGTGGAAGTCGGTTGTTCAGCATAAGTGCTTGGGCATAATGCTGTATGATGCATTCCCTTGTATTTAAAACACTTCTTCAGTGAGCATTTACCTCCCTTGTGTTCACCTAAACACTTAATGCACCTTTTCAGCTGTTGAGCACGTTGTTTCCGTGCCTCCATTGTTGTGTATTGAATGCAATACTGTGCCCAATGTGTTCCATCACAAAGTACACATTTTGGAGTATGTTTATGTGTGACAGTCTGTTTACTGTCTGTTGTGTTCACAGCTTGATAAGTGCCTACATGGGATTTCCCATTATGTGGTTTAGTGGGAGTAGGTACACTCTTTTTGTACTGAGTTGAAGGTTAATTATCCACAACAGGATTAGTGGATTTCTCATCTTGTCTCGTTGCTTGCATACATGAGACTATTGTTTGTAAACCATTGCTAATTTCTTCACAAGTGAAATAGCGTTTATTGAACATAATATTTAAACGTTCAATGGTTTGTGTTGACAGTTTATCTTGTATAATACCACTGATAAACCAATCACATTGCCTTAGATCATATTTAACTCCTAGAGTTCTGAGACTATTGTCTAATGTGATTCTAAATGACTGTAAGTCTGAAAGACAATGTTTGGGTGGTTTCAGGCTTGATATTAAGACTGCATGTCTAACCCTGGCTTTGTCAGCATCAAGATAATTATCTGCTAAAACACGTAAGGCTAGAGCATAATTGCCTTTGACCACCGGAAATGATTTAATCAGTTCATAGGGTTCACCTTTCACGAGATATCTGAGATAATTGAACTTAGCAATCTCATCTATGTCAGTACGTGAATTCACTAAAGAATTAAACCCACTAATGAACTCTTCATAATCATTACCTTCAAAAATAGGCATAGCCAATTTGGGAAGAGTTGGTAAGGTAACACCAGGTGTGACAGGTGTCGCAGGTGTGGAGACAGGTGTCTGCTGACCACTGGCTGTAGGTCTCTGTGACAAAGTTTTGCGGCAGATAGCCTGTATTCCTGTCCACCTTAATTGTTGTCCACTAAAGGCATCCAAGACACTTTTAATTTCTTCCTTTGTCGGATTGGAATCTAGAAATTCCTTTTCGTATATCTCGTAGCCTGAATTAATGATTTCCAGACGTTTATTAAATAATTGAGATTTAATTTCCAACTGATCATAGTCTATATGTGTGTCTTGGGTTAAACCTATACAGACTGAAATTAATTGCTCCAATTGAGTAATTTTCGTCTGTAACGTGCTGAATTTTGTGGTTAATGACGACATTTTGCTAGTATAATGACTAACAGCACACTTAGAGTGTTTAAAAACTCCAGCTGAGTTTGTTTTGACTGCGTCAGCACACTACTGACCCACTAACCGTGTCTTTCAAGGTCAGTGGCCTTGAGGTGCAGGAGTACATATGGACGAAACAACACGAAGGTTTGTTTATGTCCTGAACTGCTGTCTCAGCTAAACTGAGTCTCAGCACTGACGTCACTTCACACATGAAAATATTACTGTATATACATTACACATATATATTCAATGTTTATATACATACATATGTCACTGTTACAATGTTAATTAATATGAAAGTTTAAACTTAATATCACTTCCTATATTATATAAGAGACAAACATAATACACAGTTTCTTCTCTTAATTTGTCTATAAACATTATAAACACTGTGTGTATATATAAACTGTTTATACTATACACATTCACAGACCAGCCATGTGCCAGTCAGTCTGCTTCTCTGCTGACTTAAGCAGAAATTGAAGTGTTGCTCCCGCGTGGGTGCGTGGGGTAGTGGGGGAGTGGCCCCCCAGAAGTACTGTCCCCCAACCTTGGGTGACCCGACTACCGTTTTCTTCCTGGGTGTCGGGTGAGCGCCTGCCAGCTCGCGTTTTCTATGCCTCGCGAGAGCTTCCCATACTCTTTGATTGAGAGTAGGGACCCATATATTCTGGTTTCTTCTGTAAAAACAATAGTTTTACAGCTTTTCTCGAAGGACCTTGGATCGTAGATATTTATACACTGTAGTATAAGTCTTTGGACCACCATGTGGCCACTCTCCTGGTTCGAATACGACCAACGTTCGATTCGTAATGACCAAACTTCCGGTTCGTAATGAACAAACCTCCGGTTCGTAAGGACCAACATGTGGAGGCTGGGCTCCTACGATAACGTGGACTGTATGTTACTTAACTTATTGATGAATCCAAGAAGTCGCAGCCATCCCCGACTCCTACACAAGGGATCCATATATTGCCACACTCTCCACAGGGCTGTAAGATAAACATCAAGGGTTAATAATTATTGCCCCAAAGGAGCGTATGTCCATATTTCAGTCTTAGATGGACTGAAAGGCGTTTTACTCACTGTTTTGGACTAAAAGTCCACGCATAACCGTCCCTAGGTAAAAATTTAATGTTCTTGAATACAAGAACTGCGCAGTCCCCTGTATTGACCAGAACATCAAATTCTTACCTTGCTCGTGTAACTTTGAGCGATGGTGTTGGCTCCACCATATACAGCGGAAATGCTGTCTTGATTGTAGAATGCCGCTGAAGAATCACCGTCTTGTTTCGATGGAGTTCACTTGCGATTGTCTCTACGTTTCTCCTTTTGCAGTCTGAAGCTGCGACACTTCTGAATATACTGCAATGTTGATGTTATTCACTAAACGCGCTGGAACAGAGTTCTTATCTTATTTCCCGACGTTAGTGGAGATTAAATGATATAACGGACCGAACGAGTAATGTCTATGTTGATTTACGTCGCCTCGCGCCGCATGACCACTAGAGTCGTATGACCCGTTCTTGCGGTGGCCAAATTCAATCTGACCGCTCCTGCTGCTCTTTTGCAGTCTCGTGCAGCCATGTGGTGCCACGAGGTGCCTCGTGGTGCTGTGGTCAGCACAATTCTTGACACACTGTTGACAGTACATCTAGCTTGAATTAAATTGTTTATGCAGCCAGACGCGCCTCCTCTGGCCCTTTCCAAAGGGGAGGAAAGGGTGAGGGCCCTTACCAAGGATAGTAAGGGCGCATACCCCCCTTTGGAGAATTTTCTCCACAATATATATATATATATATATATATATATATATATATATATATATATATATATATATATATATATATATATATATATATATATATTGTTACAGTGTATTGGTCTCACAGGACACAAAAATTACTTGAACAAATAAAATATTAGAGGAGCAAAGAAAAAATACGAAGAAATTATCATAAATAACAGGAAGTGCACAGCAGTCGCCGATGTTACCGTCAGCCGGTCACTTACTGTCAGCCGGTCACTTACTGTCAGCCGGTCACTTACTGTCAGCCGGTCACTTACTGTCAGCCGGTCACTTACTCTCAATTTCGCGCCTTCATATCTCGGTAATACTAATGGGATTTTTTTTTCATTACACCCACAAAAATATACTGACAAATTCTGTAAAAAACAAACAAAAAAAATTCTTCGACCCTGAGAGCAAGTTTGAGAGGAGCGGCCCCGACCCTGAAAGGGTTAGTATATAATGAAGATAAATTCGAAGCTAGCAGAGACTGGCTTCAAAGGTTAAGGGAAAGAAGCCAACTTCACAACATCAGAGTGCTGGGTGCAGAAAATTATCCACATGTACTACCTGGGATAATCGAATGTGGTGGATATAACAAGCAATATATTTTTAATGTGGATGAAACCCCATTATTTTTGGAAAAAGATGCTCTTAATGGCATTTGTTGCTAAAGAGAAGTCAGTGCCTGGCTTCAAAGCTGCAAAAGAAAAGGCTAACACTCGTGATAGGTGCTAATAGTAAGAGCTAATACTACTCTTCACTCATAAGCTAAGAACGAAAATATTTTCGGGTAAGTAATGAGTAAATATTTTCAGGTAAGTAATGAGTAAATATTTTCAGGTAAGTAATGAGTGTACTTTATATGCATTTTACTTTTTTCAACTGTTTTTAGCCGTAGTTCTATTGTTCATTTAATATATGATAGCGTAAACATGTTATCATGCATTTAAAAGTTAAAAAAAGGGTGATTCACTTTAAGCCGATTTTTGCTTTACGACGGTAGGAAGGATCCTAATTCGCCATATACTCGGGGTCCTCTTAGTAAAGAAGCAGAGTGAGAGTAACAACAAGTTTCTGGAAACCTGGGGCTTTGGATACATGACACTGAAACAATTGTACTATAAACAGAGAGGATAAGTAAACGACACATACATACTATAAATCTATTCATTAAAAATAATACATATTGTCTCCAGGAGCAAAACTCTTAACGATATACAATGCGCAGTACAATAATACTTAAAATTAAATTTTGACAGAAACATTTTGTTTTTTAAGTTAGAGTGCTTGAGAGAGACTAACTTAGGTTAGAGTGCTTGATAGAGACTAACTTAGCAGCAACACTAGATTATATTTTTTCCTCTCTACATTTTAATCGATCAGTAATTTATGGTATTAGAGATATTAACAGAGAAATGGACAAGCTAGGAAATCATAAAAAGCTTGAAAAGTTCAGAACTTAGAAAGTTATGTGCCTGGCCCCCAACATAGGAGGTATCCCTCCATGTATGGCACGTGGCACTCTGTGAGCATCAGTGTTACAAAACTTTACCCAGAAAATTTTGGCACATGATATTTCAAGAAAAGTTGATCATTTATATTCAATGAAGTTCTGTCAAGTTATACCTTAAGATAACTTGGCAAATCAGTAGTCGCACAGACACAAATCAGTAGTCGCACAGACACAAATCAGTAGTTGCACAAACACAAATCAGTAGTCGCACAGACACAAATTAGTAGTCGCAGACACAAATCAGTAGTCGCACAGACACAAATTAGTAGTCGCAGACACAAATCAGTAGTCGCACAAACACAAATCAGTAGTCGCACAGACACAAATCAGTAGTCGGACAGACACAAATCAGTAGTCGCACAGACACAAATCAGTAGTCGGACAGACACAAATCAGTAATCGCACAGACACAAATCAGTAGTCGCAGACACAAATCAATGGTCGCAAACACAAATCAGTAGTCGCACAGACACAAATCAGTAGTCGCACAGACACAAATCAGTAGTCGCACAGACACAAATCAGTAGTCGCACAGACACAAATCAGTAGTCGCACAGACACAAATCAGTAGTCGCACAGACACAAATCAGTAGTCGCACAGACACAAATCAGTAGTCGCACAGACACAAATCAGTAGTCGCACAGACACAAATCAGTAGTCGCACAGACACAAATCAGTAGTCGCACAGACACAAATCAGTAGTCGCACAGACACAAATCAGTAAATCACACATACGCAAATCAAACACAGAAATGTTGAATGGCAAAACGTGCCGACGAATATGGGAAAAAGGTCGTCGTGTGGTGATTAGCTTTTACTTAGACAAAAAGTCCTTAATGTGTTGTTACTTTATCAAATATTTAATGTGCTGTTACTTTATCAAGTCTTTAATGTGCTGTTACTTTATCAAGTCTTTAATGTGCTGTTACTTTATCAAGTCTTTAATGTGCTGTTACTTTATCAAGTCTTTAATGTGTTGTTACTTTATCAAGTCTTTAATGTGCTGTTACTTTATCAAGTCTTTAATGTGTTGTTACTTTATCAAGTCTTTAATGTGTTGTTACTTTATCAAGTCTTTAATGTGTTGTTACTTTATCAAGTCTTTAATGTGCTGTTACTTTATCAAGTCTTTAATGTGCTGTTACTTTATCAAGTCTTTAATGTGTTGTTACTTTATCAAGTCTTTAATGTGTTGTTACTTTATCAAGTCTTTAATGTGCTGTTACTTTATCAAGTCTTTAATGTGCTGTTACTTTATCAAGTCTTTAATGTTGTTACTTTATCAAGTCAGATGACTTGATAAAGGCATAAAAAGTTTAATAATACCGATTTCATTTATTAATAGAATACATTACCGAGAAGCTGATAAGTAAGACACAAGTGTAATACTTCACTATCTATATTTCCTAGAATATTTTGGCACTTAAGGATTCCTAAGTGTTCCACTTGTGTCTCATTAATTTTAATTAAGGTTTACTATGCACCTTATGTGTTTTTACCCGACCAATATTTCAGACATAATAAATCCCTATCAGATTAGTAGCTAGAAAATGCTAAATGGATATTAAAGGCTTTTATGAATGTTCAAGTAGAAGAGCGGATAATTACTCTGATAATTTATTTTTGACTTGAGGTTTAAGACAGACGGTCAATAATCTCAAGGAAGGACCTATTTGTTGATATTAAAAGAGGTTGACTACAAATATAATAATATTTAAGGTTGAAAATTATATGGTAATCAGACAGTTGTTGGATAATTATCTATACTGTATATGCAAATACTTTTTTCTTTTAATTTTTAAGTAGGGTTTGAAAAGAAATTCTTACAAAATTAGTTATTTTGAGCTCTGAGCTCTGAGGGAGGACGGAATTGATGGAGAAGACTCTCAAGCAAAACCGAACTAACTCAGTTCTCCTTCCTTATTAGAGAAGGTCACTGCAATTAAAAATAAAAGACAGTCCGATGCTACTGTAAAAAGCGAGTCGAGACCACTCGGCCAGTTTTCTTGTCACTGTGGAACTAAAAATAATCATTTAAAGCAAACTCAAAGTGATTAGGCCATGTAACTTTTGTTATCTCTCTCTCTCTCTCTCTCTATCCACAGCGTTTCTTCCTACTAAATCCAACTCATTCAAATCAGCATTATCCATTACTACGACTTAACAAAAACATCAGGCTTACTGTTGCCCTCTTCACGTAGCAGTAAAAAGGGTATCTGGATGTTAGTTGACATTTGTACGGGGTATCTCTAGGTTCCGCTGGGCTTCAAAACAAGCCGAGTTATGAAAACAGATTTTCATCTATAAATCAACAGTCGAAAAAACTATCAGCAGAAGAGAAGCTCTAAGAGGGCAAAGATGAAGACGTCCAAACAAATGAAATATAAGAGTGCTGTAAGATCGTCTTATGGAACGTATCGTCACTTAAGTGACCCATGTCTGGAGAATTAAAGTCACTTCTCTACTTTGAGAAATTAGTTTGTCACGGACATAAAGATCCCTCACTGGACGTATATATTTTAATTTTATTAATAACCATGGGACAAGAAATTCGTTTAATATTAAAAGAAGAAAACAGTCAATTAGTGAAAATAGTAAGATTTCAGATCCGCTCTTCCACCGAATTCACAAAATAATTAATTCTACATTAATGTTCACAATATAACTTATAATAACTTAACATAAAAACACTTCGAATATGTAAAATAGCAATCTGGACATAGAAAACATTCATTTCACAAAAAATACGGTTATGCAACAAAGTTTTATACAGCATGACGTGTTATGACCCTTAGTGTATATACTCTGAGAGTTTGTCCTTAGTGTATATACTCTGAGATTTGTCTCTTAGTGTATATACTCTGAGAGTTTGTCTCTTAGTGTATATATCTGAGAGTTTGTCTCTTAGTGTATATACTCTGAGAGTTTGTGTCTTAGTGTATATACACTGAGAGTTTATGTTCTTAGTGTATATACTCTGAGAGTTTGT
>WNWK01031463.1:0-22682 GCA_009830355.1 Cherax destructor
GGAGGTGGAAGCTCAATTAGTGGGTTGTCGATTTTAAACTTAGCAAGGTCGAAGAGGATTGTATCTGTTTTGATGATCTGATCAGTACAGCCGAACTTGACAGATCATATATTAAAAGGTCGTGAAGGAGTTTTTTGGGCCCGTGTTGTGTTACCCATCGATGCAGTAGTGAAGACCTGACACCAGGTATGGAGTATGGTGTTTCAATAGTAGAGGTGGTGGCAGTGGTGGAAGGTGAAGGCAAAGATTGGTTCGTGGCAGTATCAGTTGGAGGCTTCTTATTGGTGGGGAGTGGCTGTGTCTCGACTGGTAGAGAGGCAGCTGATTGGTTATTGTGGAGGCTGTGACAGGATTTATGTAGGAGAAACAGCAAGAAACCTCGAAAAACGCCTCAAAAGAACACATTAATGCATGTAGGAACGATAACCTGAACAACGCCTGCGTACAACACCAAAATTCCACCAATCATCTCATGAAATTCGAAGACGCCGATTAGTAATCAAAGAAACTGATTTCCGTAGACGCAAGTGCCTTGAATCAGCACTTATCGCTGTTTCTAACACAATTAAACAAAATAAGTAGCTTCACCATCTCTGAAGTCTTAGCAAGAATCCTCCTGAAAACAGTAAACCCTACCATCACATAGTCTCTCCTGCTAATTCCACACAAGCACATCGTAGATGTGGAACACTCCTACAGGCCTTCTCTATTCCAACCTCCAGCAAAAATATTTGTCTAACCTATTTTTATACTACCCATGCAATTGTTTTATCACCTTTTACTCATGTGCAAATTGATTGTTCTACCTTATTGTATTACTACTACTACTACAACTTATATCACTACTACTTCTACCACCACTAGTATTAAACCTCACTTTGAGAGTATATATATACCCTCTGGGTCCATGTATCGTTTGTAACGGCTTGAAAAGCTCCTGGAGAGCGAAACGTTGCCACAATAAAATGTCACATTAGTTGCATTTGTGTCCTTTACTTAACATATTGTCGGTAATTCTACCAATATTAATACAACCTGACAGATATATTTGAGAACCCAAGGATGTATATGAAAACCCCAGGATATAACACAAACAAATATAAATATGAGAACTCCAATTTAAAACAGTCACACAAATGCATGTCTTTGATCTAAGTCATAACCAGGCAAATACAGTTAAATCACCTGTCTATAACGTCCAGAGAAATTATAAATAAAAACAGTTCTCTAGCATTTCATATAAATTATAAATATCGATAACAGAAATATCGGTAATGAAGCCGATGGCGCACAAACAATCCACGAAAATCACAGACAAAAATAATTTCAATATTCTTGAAACACACCAATAATTCGACACAACTCTATCATAATTTTATTATATTATATTAATACAATAACATCTGTCATTGTATCGTTTTACAACATTACAGATTAAATATATTAGCATGGAAGAAAAATTTGAGAAAATCTATTACCACAATACCTTATAGTGAGAGAAACAATCTTATATACATGATAAATTCAACGGCCTCTCTAGAGCCACACAGAACACACTAACTCGTGAATTTAATCACAAACTGGATTTGGAAATATCGTACCAAAGAGTCCCTCATACACAACCCGATTACGACAGATGGTTCTGTAGAATTAGACTGTAAACAACCGTTTTTGTAACGTCACCTTGTGACGGGAACACACAGTCTATCCACATACTTTGCTATAAGTTATGAGGTAGCTGTAGGTACCACACAAGGAATTCCCAAAATACAATGATCGTGGAGAGGAGAGGTTAAGGAAATCAACCTGACGACACTGGAGGACATGAGAGATAGCGGGGATATGTTAACGACATATAAAATACTGAGAGGAATTGACAAGGTGGACAGAGACAAGATGTTCCAGAGATGGGACACAGCAACAAGGGTCACAATTGGAAGTTGAAGACTCAGATGAATCACAGGGATGTTAGGAAGTATTTCTTCAGTCACAGAGTTGTCAGGAAGTGGAATAGTCTGGAAAGTGATGTAGTGAGGCAGGATCCATACATAGCTTTAGAAGAATTACGATAAAGCTCGTGAAGCAGGGAGAGTTACTTAGCAGCGACCAGTAAAGAGGCGGGGACATGAGCTGTGAATCTATCACTGCAACCACAACTAGGTGAGTACAGTAGCACTCTAGAGATCCATTCACGTAATCCACTAAATCTGTCACAGAAGTACTCAACTTTATTCTCTGTCTTCTGCTCCACAGTCTCCACACTCTCTAGGTGTTCCACCGCGGCATCAACCTTCCTCTACAACACAGCCTTCAGTAGTGATGATGGTGCCAGGAAACCGTAGTACTAGTTGTTTTTTTGGGGGAGGAGAACCCCCTCCCAGGATCAGAGTTCTGACGGCAGGGGAAAAAGCCACGCAATCTATTCTTCCGGTGTTACTTCCGGGTGGGCATGCGGCGGGTAAACGGGCAGAGGAATGGGCGGGGGCTGGGTAGACGTGTAGAGGATGGGCGTGCAGGCAGGTATACGTGCAGAGGGATGGGCGTGCAGGCAGGTATACGTGCAGAGGGATGGGCGTGCGGGCGGGTATACGTGCAGGGGGGGATGGGCGTAGAAGAAGGGAAGAGAGATGGTCGTGGGGTAGGGTAGACGGTCAGAGAAATGAGCTTGCGGGCGGTAGACAGGTGAGTAGACATTCTTGTAGACGTATATTTTGCTCATCGAGTAATATAAATTAGTTGCAAGTATATAGCTTTACTGTGCCATAAAAGAGGCAGACTTTTCGTCATAAGAAAGTTGATAATCTTACATTTTTTTAATTGCGTAACTAAAAACTGTGAAAATTAATAAATAAAACAAAAGAGATAATGTTAGAGGAAAGTCGGGAATTAAATAGTTTATTGCATAACATGAGAAAGAAGGAGCACTGCAGCAGGCCTACTGGCCCGTACTTGGCTAGTCTTTCTCAAACAAAAAATAATTGCCCAACCCAACAAAACATTTATTGTTAATCTTGTTTCCTGTTCTCGATGTAATTTTCAGACTAAGTTATTTTCAGACTAAGTTATTTTCAGACTAAGTTATTTTTAGACTAAGTAAGGGAAAAGTGGAAATGTTTAAAAGACAATATTCAAATAAAGTTGCTAGTAAAGGCAAAGCAATTGTTCAACAAACAAAGAGAGATAGTAGAGGGCAACGAGTGACTAGCTCCTTAAGGTTTACTATACAAATAGTAGGAGTCTAAGAAATAAGATAGATGAGCTAAGATTACTTGCAAGTGCAGGTAATATAGATATTATTGCTATAACAGAGACCTGGTTCAACATGAAAGATAGAGAAATGCCTTCCGAGTGCAACATACAGGGTTATAAACTATTCCACACTGATAGGGTCAACAGGAAGGGTGGTGGAGTGGCGATGTAGGTCAGAGATAATTTAAATTGTTGTGTTAGACAAGATATAAGATTAGAAACATCGGACACAGACCCTGTTTGGCTACAGTTTCTCGAAGGTCGTGAAAAATTATTTTGGTGTGATTTACAGGCCCCCAAGCCTTGATAGGGAGTGCAGTAAGCTGCTATGGGACGAACTTCATAAGGCGTCTAGATATGAAAATGTGTTAATGGGAGATTTTAACTTTAGACAAATTGATTGGAACAATATGCAGGAAATCTTGAGTCTAGTGACTATCTTGATACGGTTCAGGATTGTTTTTAAAACAGTTTGTGACAGAACCAACTAGAGGTAGCAACTTGCTTGATTTGGTTCTAGCCAACAAAGAATCACTAATTAATAATCTTGAGGTTAATGATGAGCTTGGGGAAAGCGATCACAAATCATTTAGTTTCAATATGTCATGGAATTACCCAGGTAACTGCAATCAAGTCTCTGTTCCAGACTTCCGCTCAGCCGACTTCATGGGGCTGAGAAATTACCTAGGTGGGCTAAATTGGGATGACCTGACTATGGGTCAGGTAGGTGGTTTTGGTTGCCAATATGACTTTTCCCAGAGCGTAGTTCTAGCTGCCCAGACAACTTTTATTCCAAGTAGGGAAATTAGATCTAACAAAAATGATCCTAATTGGATGAACAATAGATTAAAACATCTCATTGGTCAAAGAGAGGCATATATAGGCGTATCACAAGAATGAATGGGCAGATAACAAATCAATATTTTCAATTAAAGAGAGAAATAAAAAAAGGAATAAGAAAAACAAAAAGGGATTATGAGGCTAAAGTCGCAAGGGATTCGAAGACTAACTCAAAAGGGTTCTTTCAGGTATACAGAAGTAAGATTAGGGACAAGATAGGCCCACTTAAGAGTAACTCAGGACAGATCACGGACAGTGATAAGGATATGTGTGAAATTTTCAATACTTACTTCCTCTCAGTTTTTACTCAGGAAGATACTAGCGAATTCCAGAAATAATAAATTATATAGAACAGAAAGATAATAGACTATGCTCGATTGGGGTAACTAGTGACATGGTCCTCAGACAAATAGAGAATTAAAACCTAACAATTCCCAGGCCCTGATCAACTGTTTGCAAGAGTTTTAAAGGAATGTAAAGAAGAACTTATAAAACCTTTGTCAAATCTTTTCAATATATCACTACAAACTGGCATAGTGCCAGACAAGTGGAAAATGGCAAATGTAATACCTATTTACAAGGCAGATGACAGGTCCTTAGCTTCGAACTATAGACCAATAAGCCTTACCTCCATAGTTGGTAAATTTATGGAATCAATAATTGCCGAGGCAATTCGCAGCCATCTTGAAAGGCATAAATTGATTAATGAATCTCAACACGGTTTTACTAAGGGCGTTCCTGTCTTACGAATTTACTAACTTTTTCACTAAGGTGTTTGAGGAAGTAGATCATGGTAATGAATATGATATTGTGTATATGGACTTCAGTAAGGCTTTCGATAGAGTTCCACATCAGAGGCTATTGAGGAAACTTCAGGCACACGGAATAGGAGGAGAAAATTTTTTCCCCGGGTAGAGGCATGGTTGACAAATAGGCATAAGAGAGTTTGCATAAATGGGGAGAAATCAGAATGGGGGCACGTCACAAGCGGTGTCCCACAGGAGTCAGTTTTGGGCCCCTTGTTGTTCAAAAATTCCCATCTCTTCACATCTTCCCCAGTTCTCCTCTCTCTTCCCCAGTTTCCCCTCTCTTCCCCAGTTCCCCTCTCCTTCCCCACCTTCGCTCTCTCTGTTCGCCATCCTTCCTCTCTTCCCCATTCTCTCCTTCCTTCCCACATCTTCCCTCTCTTCCCAGTCCACCCTTCCCTATCCCATTCCCTCCCCACACACCTTCCCTCATCTTCCCCCCACCTCACCTTGCCACATCATTACCCCTCCCCACACACCTTCCCTATCATCATTACCCTCCCCACACACCTTCCCTATCATCATTACCCTCCCCACACACCTTCCCTATCATCATTACCCTCCCCACACACCTTCCCTATCATCATTACCCTCCCCACACACCTTTCCCCTATCATCATTACCTCCCCACACCCCTTTCCCCATCATATTACCCTCCCCACACCCCTTTCCCCTATCACATTCCCCTCCCCACACCCCTTTCCCTTTATCATCATTACCCCCCCACACACCTTCTTATATATTACCCCCCCCCACAATTCCTTATATATTACCCTCCCCAAATTCCCTTATCATATTACCCCCCCCCACAAAACCTTATATATTACCCTCCCCCACACATTCCTTACATATCCCCCCCACACATTCCTTATCATTTCCCCTCCCCACACACCTTCCTTAATATTACCCCCCCCACACACCTTCCCTTCATCATTCCCTCCCCACACCCCTTCCTTATCATCATTACCCTCCCCACACACCTTCCTTTTTTTCATTACCCTCCCCACACATTCCTATCATATTCCCCTCCCCACACACCTTCCTTATATATTACCCTCCCCCACACACCTTCCTTATCATCATTCCCCTCCCCCACCCCTTTCCCTATCATTACCCCCCCCCCACACCCCTTTCCCCTAATCTTACCCTCCCCCACCCCTTTCCCTTTATCATCATTCCCCTCCCCCAACCTTCCTTATCATATTCCCTCCCCCACAACCTTCCCTTCATATTCCCCCCCCAAACCTTTTTTATCATCTTTAAACCTCCCCACACACCTTCCTATCATCATTACCCTCCCCCCACACCTTCCCTATATCATTACCCTCCCCACACACCTTCCCTATCATCATTCCCCTCCCCCACCCCTTCCCTTATATCTTACCCCCCCCACCCCCTTCCCTATATATTACCCTCCCCCAAAATTCCTTATATATTACCCTCACCCAACACCTTCCTTATCATCATTCCCCACCCAACACCTTCCCAAAACTTTTTTTCCCCCACCCCTTCTTTCTTCCCCCTCCCCTCCTCTTTCTCCTCTCTCTCTCTCTCTCTCTCTCTCTCTCTCTCTCCCCGCCCCCCCCCTGCCCTTCTGGCCCCTTCTGGCACCTTGCCAGGCCGGCAGTTGGGAAGTTCACCTCCCAAACCCTTTTATAAGATTTGGCATTCACGATCCCTGTTGCATCCGGTGCAGGGCACCTGCCCTACTTTTTACCGCTTGTTTTCCCCCCCATCTTTTTTTCCCCCATTTTATAAGTTTTCCCCTTTAAATTAGGCTTTCCCCCATTTTTTAAAGGTTTTTCTCCACGAAAAATTTTTCCCTCTACTTTAAAATTGCCTTTTCCCTCATATTTAAGATTTTTCCCCTGACAATAATTTTTTTCCCCATATTCTAAATTTCCCCCTTTTTTTATATCATATCATTCTGATTGTACTAGTTGTGGTTTTCATGGTCCCCTTAATCCAGACATTGTTCCCAAACAATGTTTCCATTTCCCGTACCATCTACTTAAAACCTACTGGGAGCACCAACAATACTTCCCCTCTAGAGATAGAATGATACGTCAATTCAACTGAAAGGGCCAATTCCCCTTCCCCTTGCATGTCTGCTAAAAAAAAAACTATATCAGAATTTTCATCCACGATCGACCTTCCTGGCACCTATATTGTCCTTGTTACCAAACCCCACCCCCCTTTATTCTACTGCCTAAAACCATCGCAAAATCTAATTATTAATTTTAATAAAGCAATGATTCTGTTCCTCCCAAACCCCGCTTGCTCCATACGTTACAGCGCAAGTAGATTAGGGCATTTATTGAATACCCAGTGTGAAGCCTTCTTCCATAACTATCATTAGCCTCATAACAAAATTCCACCAACAACCCTATATTTGCGTTATAAAATTTTAGAGTAATATCCTTCTCCTAGCAAAGACAAATCGCGTACTTATTCAGAGAGGCTCGTAGGCAGTGCTGGAGTCTACATATTTCGGAAATAAGCACTGGAACGACTCATACCACAGACACTCACATGCACCTAAAATTATGTACTGTAAATAAACTTTTCCTCCCCAGGCTGATGTAGCTGAAATCTGGATGAGTAAATGTCAGAGTACAGTCGTCTGCACATGCATGGGGTTCAGGGACGAGTTGAAGGCCATTAAAGTAGACATGACTTAACAATGGCCCAAACAACTTCCTGTGGAACACTGGCACCAATAGAGTGTTTTGTTGACTCTGTGCCATTGAGAACTAAACTTAGAGATCTCCCTTGAAGGTAATCACTAAGAAGGAATGGTGCAGAGCCAGCGACTCCTAGTGCCTGCAGTTTTGCCAAGAGTCCCTAGTACTGTACTCGGTAGAAAGCACAAGCAAAGTCCAGTGCTACTGCAGAGCTGATCTTGGATTCATCCAGTGACTGGTGCCACACACTGGAGAGGTTTAACAGCAAATCAGCAACAGAGTGACCCCTTTCTGAAACCATATTGATAGTCACAAAGAAGTGAGAGGTAACTGAACAACGCTGTCATCTGCCATTGGATTTTTGTCTGAAGAACCTGCCAGTGATTGACAAAAGTGACACTGGTCTGTAATTGCCGATTTCCGCTCTGCTCTTCTTTGTGAACAGAGACTTCATTTGTTTCTTTTCACAGAGACAAATGTAGTCCCTGTAGTACACTGTGCTAGGCATTGCTAATAAATGTAAGTTAGAAGAAATTGCTAACTAGTCTGCACATCTACTCAGCAATCTTAGGCTCACTTTATCTGAGCTTACTGCCTTTTCTTGACCAGGATTTAAGGAGAATATTCACTTCATCCTGCCTTATTGGCACCTCTAGCAACTTTGACACAGTTCTTGCAGCTAGCCAAAGTGCTCAAGAAAACGGTCAGCCTTCTCCTGATTGCTAGTAGAAACGGTCCCATCTTGACGATTTACAAGTGGAATAATTTAATCAGATGATGAATAACCTGGGACCACCAGGTTTTGGAACCCACTCTACTTGATGCTAGCTTCTTTTTTGTGTCGGCCTCCAGTCTAGAGATGACCACGCAGTTTTAAACTTCTTCCATTTTACAGGCTTGCCTGTCAGTTTCCCTTTTAAAGAGGGGGATGCTTTTTATCCCTTCTCCAAGCCTTGTTTTGCAGTACCAGCTTCTCGACATAAAAGCCAAAACAACGCTAATCTGAATTTTCAATCCCGGGTGGGGGGATGAATGTGTTGAAGATTGGCTGTGTTAAGGAGGGTATTTGTTTAGTAATCAACTTTACCTTGGAAAGCCCTTTCCCAATCGGAGGTGACAATCCAAAAATGAGTCTTAGTTTCCTCTTTTCCCACTGCCAGGTTTTTTTATATTCTTTCACCTCGTTCTTTTGGGAATTTTTCAGTATCGAAAAAAGAGACTTGTGGTCAGGTGACCCAGAGACCCTAAAGGTTGGCAAGTAGGCTAAAAATGCCCCCCTTTCAGATAGACCACTCACTACTGGGTCAAAGGAGGACCCAAGTGGTAGTGGGGAAGTCAACAAATTTTTTTTTATGTCAAACACTGAAAGTTCATAAAAACCCCTCTGTATACGATGTTGGTTGGGTCACCAACAATTATATTTGACATTTATGTTGAAATAGAAGAGGATCCACTTTTTGAAACTGTTACCGGTTTTCAAGGGGGTAAGGGGTTGAAATTCCGGGAGACCGTAATTCCAAATAAATGTCGCATTAGTTGTATTTGGCCCTTTTTACCAAAACAGGAAGCTGAGGGGGTTTGCTTGCTGCCATTGAGGTTGAAATTGCCCCGCTACTACAAAGGTACTAGAGTTTATGCATGGGTTGAAGAACACCCTTTAGGTGATTGGGAATGGCAACATCAATAAGAGGGCATGCACAGAAAAAAAATGGTAACGCCTCCTTGACCTTGCCTGTCTCTTCTCCCGTGAGGTATTGCCACCTTTTTCCAAAATTTTTAGGAATCCTTTTTTCCAAACTTCTCCCTCTCTCTCTCTCTCTCTCTCTCTCCTTTTGTTTTTAAACCTTTTCCACCCTTTCCCGTTAACATTCATCTCTCTCCTTTAACTTTTTTTCCGAAGACTGTGAGAATTATTGATAAACTTCAGGCATGCGGGCCTATACGCAAGTCTTTTTTTTTTGTTGCAGAGAAAAAAACCCATTAAACGATAATACATTCTCTTTTCTGTCTTGCACTTTTTCACTCTCACACACACACATAGGGCCAGGAGCGGGACTGCCCCAACCATTAGTGAGTACACATACACAAAATTTATGTACACTCCCCCACACACATTCCCCGACATTCACTCCCACACATATAATCACACAAAAAAGCTCACATACACAAATGCACACACATCATACACAAAAAACAAAAGCACACATACAAAACAAATGCATACAGAACCCCCCAAAAAAAACACACACAACACTACAAAACACAAGGGAATCAGTCGAAAAAGGATCCTGCAGGGGAAAGAGATGGGACAACCGACCTACGGGGGGTGTTTTGGGGGACAGAACACAAAAAAAAGGAGAAAATGAAAAAAAGGTACAAAGATAAAGGAGGAAAAAGATGCAAAGATGAAGATGGGAAAACCAAAAACCCCCCCTGTTTTGCCCAAACCAGTTTTAAAAAAAAGAAGGGAAGGTTTTTATATGAATGGGATGGAATAACAAATAAATGTGAGGGGGACATAAAATATAATCCCAAAAAAAAACTAACTGGGGTGATAACACAATCTTTTTAACCGGGTATAAAAGATCCCCGAGGAAAGATGGAGCGAAGAGGGGGGGGGGAAAACGAGTTCCTGTTCACTAATAACCGATGGGGATTTAGGGGAAACGGAAGAAAAGGACGAAACCAAAGGGGGATATAAATGGTAAAATTTAGTCTCGGGGCCCCAAAAGGGAGTCATATGTAAGCACAACCCACCACAGAATCAGGGGGCCAAAGAAGAATAGAAGAGAGCAAAGAGAAGGGGACATAGCTGAGGGGCCAAAAACCCCCAAAAGAGAAACCATAGTCATGGGGTTTCAATCAAGGAGAAAAAAAACCGGGCCCCCATTGGGGCCCCAAAACATGGAGACCCAAAGTTATGGATTTTACGGGAAACCTCACCATCAAATGTTGGGGACATATCAGAAAATAGGGGTTGAGGATGAACCAGCAAGACTGGACCTCATATTCACCCTGAGTAGTTCAGACATCGAAATTTTACAAAAGGGTTAGGATCACATGGTTCAGAGCTTTGAATAAAAGTAGAGTTACAAGTGGAAGGGAAACAGGAGAGGTTTGGGAAAATCCAAACTAAAAGGGGGAAAAAGGATGAGGAATTTCCCAGGGGGTTTCAGGGGAAAAGAGTTTTGGGGGAAAAACAAAAAAGAAATGAATTTGTGAAAAACAAAATGAAAGGAGACAGGGGAAAAGTTTTCCCCAAGGGCAACAAAAAAGAAGGAAGACCAGAACAAGCCCTTTTTATCCAGGTGGGGAGGCAAAAAAATGTGAGAATGAAAAAAGGGGGAAAACAAACGACCTATTGAAATAAAGAGATTAGTCAAAAAAACCAGAAACAGTATGCACAGATAAGGGGGGGAGTTGAAAGTACGAAAGGAAGCACAAAAGGTCAATCTGCCGCGTTGCAAGCCACATCAGGAGGGAAAAAAAGTCAAGGACCAGGAATGGCTGGGAAGGAAGGGGGGGAGCTCACAAGAAATGCCCAAAGAATTTGTGAGGAGCTCAAGGGAGATTAAGGAAGATTTATAGTGAAGACAGAAAGGACTCGGGAAGTCAGAACAGGAGGGTACCCCCAACAAGGGATATCCCAAAAAGTGCTATAGATGCAAAACCCAAAGGGGAGGGAAGAAGTCAAAAGAACGATACCTCAAAGGCGGGGGGACCGGGTAAAATTTTTCCGATCCCAGAGAGGAAAGATGTGTTTTTGGGCCCCTAAAAAACAACACCCAGAACTAAAATTTGAGGTATGGAGAGGCAAAATGGTCCCCATTTTTGAAAAGGGGGACAGACAAGAATAAACAAGATCAGTGTCACTGACGGATATTGAAAAATCATGGAAGAAACAGGGGGGAGTGGTGGAACATCTAAAAGGGAAAAAGTTAAAACGAAACCCACCCACCAACTGGAGTTTTTTGACAATTTAATAAGTAAGACAGAGAGGGTGGGAGGCTGCATCATCTTGGGCTGGGGGCCTTTTAACAGTTCCTACAAGAGTTAGTGCAAAAACTAGAGGATCAGTCACTTAACAGGAAGGGACGAATGGATCAGAGAATACCCGACAGAGAAGAACAACGAGTCATGGTACGTAACGAGGTGTCAGAGTGGCCCGGACGAGGGGGGTTTCCCCGGGGCAGTCCAAAAACCAGGCATTTTTTTTATATGTGAATGACATGACGGAAGGGATAGACCGTGTCCCCGTTTGGATGATGTGAAGGTAAAGGAATTAGATCGGGTGAAGATCAGGCGGACAAAAGAACTGGGCAGGCTGGGGCCCGGTTAACAATTTTCCCGAATTTAAGCCCGCCAAAAGCAAAGCAAAGATCGGGGAAGGGGAAAAAAACTGTAGACATAGTATGGGCTAGGGGGCCCAAAAACTGCAAATCTCACTAAGGAAAAGGGTATTGCAAGATAATAAGAAATCCCTGGGCGAACATCAACCAGAAACGTTGCAAAATGGGGGCCTGGAAACCTGAGAATACTTGATATTTTTTAAGGAATGTTCAAGACTTGCACCGTGTACGTCAACAAATACTGGGTATGCAGCCCAGTTTGAAACCATACCCGGTACACGTCAAGAAATTAGAGAAAGTGAAAAAGGTTTAACAAGACAAGTTCCAGAACAAAGGGGAAATGTCCATAAAAAAGGTTAAAAACCCCTGACAACACTAGAGGACAGGGGGGTTAGGGGACACATAATGACATAAAAAACCCCGGGGAATTGACAAGGTGGAAAAAAAGGGATGTTCCAGATGGAACAGAAAAAAGGGGGTCAATTTAAATTAAAACTCAAAATCAAAGGGATGTTAGGAAGATTTTTCATATAGAGAAAAAAGTAAAATGTTAGCAGTATGAAAGGAACCAAATAGCTTTAAGACGAGGTATGATAAAGAAAAAAGGGGGGAGAGAGAGGACCTAGAGGACGAGTGGAGAGGGGGGAGGAGTAGAACGTCCCCCCCCAATCACAAAAGATGAGTACGTTATAACAAGTTATTCTGATCAAAGTCACTAAAATGGTTCTCAGACAGAAGATAAAAAAAAACAAACCCCAGGGGCCATGAACTTTCCCCAAAGGTTAATTTTTAATTGGGAGGAACCAGTAACCATTGGGCCCTTTTCAACTTTTAACAAACGGATAGTGCCAGAAAATGGAAAATAACAAGGCTATCACAAAGGAGAAGGTCCAGATTCGAATTATAGGCCAATTATCCCAACTTCCATCGTGGGAAAGGATGGAATCAATATTTGAACCCATTTTGAAAGACATAAATTTCAAAAAAGATGGTTTCAAAAAAAGGGCGTCCGTCCAAAAATTTACTTTTTTCTAATATTTGGGGGGTGAAAATGGTACTCACCAAGGGTTGCGGGGGTCGAGACTCAACTCCTGGCCCCGCCTTTCACTGACGCTACGGGGTCCTCTCTCCCCCCTGCTCCATGCTGAGAATATATTGTGTATATAAACTTCTTTAAAGGGTCTTGATAGGGGTTGAAAATTTATAGGGAAAAAAAAGGCACACGGAACAGAAGAATTGTTTTTCCTGGATGAGGATAGATTCAGGGCCCTGAATATGCACTTCAGAAAGGCTTAGAATTATGGAAGATATGACTGAGGTTCATAAATGGAAAAACTGAATAAATACAGGAGATGTAAAAAAAAAAATAAGTGAAAAAAAATTTTTAAACCCAAGACAGGACTCGCAGCAATGGCTTCAAGTTGGAAAATTTAGATTTAGACAGAATGAAAAAATGGATTAGTTGGGTAACAGAGTTGTGGATGAGTGAAACAAACCCCGAGTAACGTAATTGAAATTAAAACCTTTCGTAGCTTTAAAAATAATTTGGGACAAGTACCTGAGTGGGTGAGACTTGAACGTGCCTATGATGAGCCAGACGGGCTCTGTAGTTCTCGTTCTTTCTTACGTTATAACGATACCTGTCAACTTGCTTTATAATATTTTTATTAGAAGGTGATGGAAAGAGATTCTGTAATTTTGCTCCTGATCATATTCCACTATTTCCTCCCTTTTGGTTGTAAAATGTTTTCCTCATTTCTTGTTGATCAGTCTGGTATAGGGTTACCATGTGAATCACTGTTTACATTGTCTTCCCCAGAAGTATTCAGTTTCGAGATCGTCTTTCTTTTTAATTTACGTTCCTGCAAAGTCTATGGCAACTTCCTCAGTTTGAAGAGTTTGAGGAAGTGGGGGTGAGGGGTGGCATCTTATAAGTCAGAAGAAGTTTAAATTTTCTTTTGATGTTGATTTTTGTCATATAATGATCCGTTAAATAGTCTAAAATACTGGACTAAATCTTTTGTCGACTTACTGGTTAACATGGTAATAAATGAGTATGACTTTGTTAGATGCAAATATCACCAATTATTTTTAAGCTGCGCTACTAGACTTGGGAGGATCCTTGGTGCTTCCTCAAGCATTCTTATAATGTTTGTTTATTGGTGTTAGGAGTGTGTTGTGGTTCGATTAATGAATCAAATTCATTTACTAGCTAGTTTGTATAACATACTGGCAAACTTCAAAATGTCTTTCACATTATATATATATTTATATTTGTGTGCGTGCACTCACCTAGTTGTAGTTAGAGGGGCGAGTCACAGCTCCTGGTCCCACCTTTTTACTGCCGCTACTAGGTTACTCGTACTGCTCCAGAGTTTTACCATACCTCTTGTTAAACCTATGTATGGATCCTGCCTCCACAACATCACTTCCCAGACAGTTCCACTTCCTGACAACTCAGTGTCTGAAAGAAATACTTCTTAACATCCCTGTAATTCATCTCAGTCTTCAACTTCCAAATGTGACCCCTTGTTACTGTGTCCCATCTCTGGAACATCCTGTCTCTGTCCACCTTGTCGATTTCTCTCAGTATTTTATACATCATTATCATATTCCACCTATTTCTTCTGTCCTCCAGTGTCGTCAGGTTGATTTCTCTTAACCTCTCCTCGTAGGACATGCCTCAGCTCCTGAACAAGTCTTGTTGCAAACCTTGCATTTCTCTAATTTCTTTACATGCTTGGTAAGGTGTGGGTTTGAAACCGGTGCTGCATACTCCAATATAGGTCTCAACTACACAGTGTACAGGGTCCTGAACGAATGCTTATTGAGATGTCGGAATGCTATTCTTCGGTTTGCTAGGCGCCCATATGCTGCAGCAGTTATTTGGTTGATGTGCGCCTCAGGTGATGTGCCCGGTGTTATACTCATCCCCAGATCCTTTTCCTTGAGTGAGGTTTGTAGTCTCTGGCCCATAGTCTGTACTCCGTCTGTAGTCTTTTTTCCCTTCCCCAATCTTCATGACTTTGCACTTGGTGGAGTGAACCTCCAGGAGCTGTTTCTGGACCAGGCTTGCAGCCTGTCCAGATCTCTTGTAGTTCTGCATGGTCCTCGTCCGATTGAATTCTTCTTATCAACTTCTCATCATCAGGAAACAGGACACTTCGAAGTCTATTCTTTCTGTCATGTCGTTCACTATACCAGTAACAGCACCGGTTTTAGGACTGACCCCTGTTGAACCCCACTCGTCACAGGCGTCCACCCTGACACCTCGTCACGTACCATGACTCGCTGTTGTCTTCCTGACAGGTATTCCCTGATCCTTTGCAGTGTCTTCCTATTATTCCTGCCTGGTCCTCCAGCTTTTGCACTAATCTCTTGTGTGGAACTGTGTCAAATGCCTTCTACGGTCAAAGAAAACGCAATATACCCACTCCACTCTCTCTTGTCTTACTGCTGTCACCCTGTCATAGAACTCAAGTAGGTTTGTGACAGGCTTTCCTGTTCCTGAAACCGTGTTGGCTGTCGTTGATAAGCTCATTCCTTTCTAGGTGCTCCACCACTCTTCTGATAATCTTTCCATGACTTTGCATACTATACATGTCAGTGACACTGGCCTGTAGTTTAATGCTTCGTGTCTGTCTCCTTTTTAAAAATTGGGACTACATTTGCTGTCTCCCATACCTCAGATAGTCGCCCTGCTTAAATAGATGTTTAAATTGTTGTTAGTGGTTCACTTTCTCCTCTACCCTCTCAGGACCCATGGAGAGATATTATCCTTCCCTATCGCTTTTGGTATCTATTTCGTTTAGCAGCCTCTAACTTCCGGTTGTATGTATTGTGTCCAAATTGATGGTAAACCCCCACTTATCCGTCTTTCTGAAGAACCTTGTCTCTCCTCGTGAACATTTTTGAATCCATGTTACCCCACATACTTCCGGTCGTTTCGGACTCCCATTTTTCCTTCCTCAGCCTGATCACCGGGTCCTTGACTGTTGTTTTCCTGATGGGCTGTAAAAGCTTCGGGTCGATTTGGCTTTCGCTGTATGCATTCTCGCATTGTGCGGGGCCTCCTTTTTTAATGTGCATATTCTTTTTGGATCTGCGACTGCTTTCCTTATTCTCCGGGGCCTTTTGCATTCTATACTTTTCCATTCTCTACCACACAGGGTTTTTGGGCCCTCTACATTTTGGGTGTGTGTGTGGGGGAGTGTACTCTAAAGTTGTACACCTAGCTGTATTTTCGGGTTGAGTCACAGCCCTTTGCCCCGCCTCTTCACTGGTCTCTACCACGTCATTCCCTGCTCTATGAGTTTTATGATACCTTTTTTAAAGCTGTGTATGGATTCTCCCTTTACTACATCACTTCATAGACTATTCCTTTTCCTGACAACTCGGGACGAAGAAATATTCCTAACACCCCCGGTTTCATCTGATTCGTTAATTCCCCATTGTGACCTCTTGTTGCTTTGCCCCATCCGGAACATCCTGTATCTGTACATCTTATCGACCTCTCAGTATTTTTTTGCTTATCATATTCCCCTATCTCTCCTGTCCCTCCAGTGTCGTGAAAACCCTTTGCACTTTCTCAATTTCAAGGGCTTGACCGGTAATGGTTCCTTTACTAGTGCTGTATACTCTAATATTTTTGTACATGGTGGGCAAAGTCTTGAAAATTTTACGGTCGATTTCCAACCTTTCCTCGTAGGACATTTGCTCCAGGTCTAGTCTTGGAAGCATTCCACTTTCCAACTTAATGATGCCCTTTTTGGGGTTCCATACTGGGCGAAATATTTAATATGGGCCTAACTTAAGTTAAAGTTTCAACGATTTTTTACTAAGAGTCGAAACGCTATTCTAAGGTTTGTATTTTTACTGCAGTGTTATTTGATTATGTGCCCTCGGGAGATGCTTTTTTTATACTCATCCCAAGACCCTTTTTCCTTTGGGGATTGCAGTTTTTTGTCCCTACTCTGTACTCTGTCTGCGATCTTCTTTGCCCTTTCCCCCAACTTCATGATTTTGCACTTGGGGGAGCTAAACCCGTAGCGTTTGAACTTGGTTTGTAGCCGTCCAGACCCTTTTTATTCTACCTGATCCTCATCCACTTGAATTTTTTGCATTAGCTTCTTTCGTCGAAACAGGACACCCTAAATCCACCCCTTCCATCATGCATTCACATATACTAGAAACAACACTGGCCCTAGTTCTGACCCCGTAGAATCCTGTTCATCACAGGGCCCCCTTTGACACCTTGTTACGTACCATCTCTTGTTTCGTTTTGTCAGGTATTCCCCATCCATTGCAGTGCCTTTCCGTTATTTCTGAATGCTCCCCTAGCTTTTGCACTAATTTCTTGTGTGGAACTGTATTTGCTTCTTACAGTCACCCACTCTCTCCTGCCTTACTTCATTACCTTCCGTAAAAATCCAGTAGGTTTGTGACTTCCTGCTAATCAAGGTAAGAATATTCTGATTTGGGAGACTCTCAGGTAAGTATATGGACCCTGCTTTTGTGGGGGATAACGTTCCTTTAACGTTGGGAAGTTCAAGGAAAGTTATCGATTAAGGAACAGTTCTGATTTAAATTTTGTTTCTGATTTTTATTGTTAGAACTTCAACTAATCATTTTGGGTTCAGTTTCCCGGGAAAAGGGGACTTTTGACATAAAGGGAACCCCCTTTTTTGGGTTTTTCCTTTTTGTCTCATCTAAAAAAGGGTTTTACCCAATTATTTCATTGTCAAAGGATCTTTTGGGGGGTCTCGTGAAGGCTAAACATTGTTTGACCCCGTAGAAGCCAAATGGGTATTTTTTTGATGGTGGATGGCTTGGCCTTGTAAGCAAATATAAATGAGGGTTTTGTTATGTTTGTTGGGGGCATTTTGTTGTTGGATAGTGTGAGTCTGAGGGGCCACTACTGTGCCCTAGTCCAAAAGGACCAAGGGGGAACTATTTGTTTTTTCTTTCCATTTTTTTTCTTTTCCACCATGATATTCTTGAACTGTGTTGGGTTTAATTACCCACAAGAGACTGGTTGAAAAGCTAGAGAGGCAGGCAGGAATAGCAGGAAAAATACTGCAATGGATCAAAGAATATTGGCAGGTAGGGGACGAGTTGTTAGAGGGGGCATGTGTCAAGGGGTTTTTTTCCACAAGAGCACCAGGTCCGGGGTGTTTTGTATAGATGAATGACATGTCTGAAGGGATAGATTCAGAAATGTCCCGTTCGCAGACTAGTGAAACTAATTTTCTATGTGAAACTAAATTTTTCCAAGAATCAGCCCTTTCAGCCCTTTCCCTGAAGGACGACCTCTAGAAAGGGCAGTGCATCTTGTTTGCTTCCCCCATCAAGTAATTGGAAGCAGATGCTTTACCAACATGTACCCGTCACTAGACATGCCACTTCCTTGCAAGATAGTCATGACCCCCAACTAGGATGGGTTAAAGAGAGACAATCGATCTCTTACAGCAGTAGGAAAAAAGAAAACCCCCCACCCACTTTTCTACCATGTTAAAGATAGATAAGAGTTGTCGGGAGACATCCAAAACAAGAATCTTATATAGCTTTTGTAGAAATTTGGCAAGCAAAGGAAACATGCTTGATCAACACTTTTGTGTGTCGGGAGACGCCCAGGGCAAGCCAGGGGAGCGAGGGGCACATAGATCGATTCTAAACGTCGGACTGAAGAGTGTGTTACGAGAGCGTATTGACCAAACAACGAATGAGGTCCTCATCCCACGACAACTCCACTACAAAAAAATAATATAAAGAAGGGTAGCAGCTTTTTGAATTATTTAGATGAAAATAGACAAATATTGAAGAACGTTAAAGGGGATTGCGAGTGTTACAAAATTTTAGTCTAGGGCTGTGACATTCCCCAAAGAACTTATTCTTCAATCAAGACCCGATACCTGTCGAGTAGGTATCCAACACCTAAGCTAAGCTTCAAGAGGAGGTAGGTTTTACGTCATGCAGGAGAGGGCCCAGTTCTTGTGTCACGGGGGGTTTAAAAAATTTCCATAGTCGGGGGATGGGGTTTTGACCCAAACGGGAAATCAGAAACAACATCAGTTTTTGAGTTTGCTCAAAAAACCCCCCTATGGGAAATTTTTTTATACTTACTTGTCCCCACAGCTAGGCGGTAGAACACTGGGGCACGTCGGGGAGCTTTCGGGGGCAGTGCAGAAAGCTGACCCAGCAACAAAAATAAGTACAGTATTTCCTGTGTTCCTTCAAATTGTTGTGTTCTACAAATGAATTTTTTCCACAAAGTGAAAAGTCATAAAACTTGAAAGGACAAAGAAGACAGCAGACGGAGTACAGCCTAGGGAAAAAAGGCTGAAACTCCCCAAGGGGAACGGATCTTGAAGTATTTCTTCAGCCTTATTTTTGTCAGGAAGTGAAAAATTAGAGAAATAGGGGACGGGATCCATACACAGTTTTAAGATAAGGCTAATTTAGCAGGGAAAAAGGGGACCTAGTAGCGACTAGGAAGAGGGGGGGAAAGGAACGTACTCGCCCCCTACAACCACAAAAGGGAAACACAACACACAACCGCGCGCCCCGAGGGCATGGGGAAAACCCTCGTTTCACGCACGGGGGGCCCCGGGGACCCCGGGGCATTTCGGGTTTTTCCCTTTACACACACACACACACAAAATATATACAACAGGCCTAGTGTTAATCGACATGTGCCTAGGACAAAATGGTAACTAACAACACACCCACATACACACACACACACACACACACCCCCCGGGGCCAGGAGCTGAGTCTCACCCCTGAAACCAATTAGGTGAGTACACACATACACACACACACACACACACACACACCCCAAAAAAGTTGGGGATAGGGCATGTCCTAGAGGAAAATTAAGAGAACTCGACCGACGACCGAAGGACATGAGGGACGGGGAGAAAACGATTAAATACTGAGGGGAATCAAAAGGGGGAAGAGACAGAATGTTCCAGAGATGGGCCCCCTACAAGGGTCAAATTGGAAGATAAGATCAAAGAGAAACAGGGATGTTAGGAAGTAATTTAAGTGGAATTGTCGGGAAAGTGAGGCAGTGGAGGCAGGCACCTACATAGCTTTAAGAAAGGTTTCCCAAAGTTATGGAGCAGGGAGAGGGGTCTATTCACCAGTGAAGAGGGGGGAGGTATGAACGACCCCAACCATAATTTTGAGTACAACACAACAGAACGTGAACAAATGGACGTCTTTTTTAAAAACTACAGTAAGAGCTTTGAAACGTCTACAAGGAGGCATTACCCAAAATGTATCAACATACGTCAAGTCCATACTGGGGGTGTACCTCCAATGTAAGTTCAGTTCCCAGAAATTGCCATGACCTTTCTGCAAATTGCCATGACCTTTCTGCAAATTGCCATGACCCTTTCTGTAAATTGCCATGACCGCAAATTGCCAGACCTTCTGCAATTTTAACCTTGCTGCAAATTGCCATGACCTTCAAATTGCCATGACCTTTTGTAAAATTTCCATAACCTTGCTGCAAATTGCCAGACCCTTTCCAAATTGCCATCTTTTAAATTGCCTGACCTTGCTGCAAATTGCCAGATTGCGAAAAATTCTGACTCAAATTTCCGTAATTTTTCAACTGAAGACTTGATAAAATTAAAAAATTTATATTTTCTTAGAGGAATTTCCCCTTGTTAACTCATTTGAAGTGGAGGAATTTCTTTCCCGTTCTCTCTAGGTATCCCACCAGAAAGGCCAAAACTGAATTCAATCACTTACAACAAAAATATGGAGTCTTTCTCATCCGATTTAAGTGATACTACTATCAAGTCTTCTACACAGATTCTAAGCAGATATCACCAAGTTTCTACATCCAGATTCCAAACGATACTGATTTCAACTCAACAGAACTGATGAGCAGGGGCCTTGCCAGCCCCTTATTGCAGCCCAACCTATGTAAAGGGGGAAAGTTTTTGGCAATTAATCTAATGTTTTTGAAATTTGATTATTTAGAAATGACCTCTTCTTGGAACATTATATAAAAGCACTTCCCCCAGTGCTACTACATTCAAATTTGAAACCCACGAAAGTTTTCGTGGGTTAAGCAGATTTGTATCTTGGGTTTATTGTCAAAATAATTTTTTGTCTCCTAGCCTAGATTTTCAATTCCCCTTTGACAAAAAAAATTGTGCCGCTTCTTAAGGTCGGTGAATTTACCATAAATATATTCCTAATTTTCGGTCCCCGAATACTGAAAAAAGAATAACTGCACTGCAACCATTGTGAGTAGTTAAAAATTATTAAAGGAAATATTTTCCAAGGCTCTTATACTGAAGGCCAAAGTGAGTAAGTGTTTTGAGCACGGAGTTTTCCAAACTATTAAGGTTCCTTTTTGCAGTATCAAACCTGTTCCCCCTTTTACACGGGAAACCCCTGGGGGACAAATAACGCTATGACTAAGAGAAGAAATATCTACCCCCGGTAATGAGGCTTTTAAAATATATTACTTGATGGGTAACGTTTTTTTTTTTAAAGACAAATCATAAACTTAATTTTTGCCAGAAAGTTTTTTAAAGGAGATCTAGTTTTTTGAAGTGGATTGAGTTAATCATTTGTTTATTTCCCTGGTGTTTATTAACGAGGCATCACATCTTACTGACAAGTCCTGACACTCAGTAAAAATTCTAGGTTTATTAAAAGAATATATTTTGGAACTTTGTTTTTTGGTATTTATATAAGTTCACAAAATTTAATGTTTTTACGTGAATGACTGATGTTGGGAACTTGGGGGGTTGTAATTTTAGCTCAGCTATCTGTCACTACCCTTTTGTGGTTGTGGGCTAATGAATGATTTAGATGTTTTGATTTGGTTTCCCCTTGAGTTCTTTTATTGTCCTCTGTTTCCTGTCTTTTTTTTTTGACGTTGTCTGTTTATAAAACCGGGAAAATTTTTTATTTTTTTAAACCCATTAATAGCTTTCACCCTTCTTGATAAAATTACACCATCATACTGACAACTGCTGGTTTTCTTCTCCCCGCCTATCAGGAGGGATTGGGACACTTATCCCAATCGGAAAGACCACCCCGGCGACGAGATGTGGGATACATCTTTACAAAAATTTTTTTACACCCGTTGCAATGTACGTACTTACCTTCACTTAAGTTTTAAACCCAACCAAAAATAGTTTGTGTTCGGACTTGGTAAGCCTTGTTTACTCTACCATCCCTTTTCCCAGTCATAAAATCGGCCTCACAGGTTTAAAAAATCACTATTCTTCCATCTCTACCTTTACGATGTATCTACGGGGGATCACCTTTGCCGGAACACCTTGGAGGTGATGGCGTCTGGTCTGATCAAAAACTTCGAAAACGGTTCCACACTTTCTTTCCCTTCGATCCACTGAACCACTCAAACTGTCATTCACGCTTATCCCGGGGTTGAAGGGCATCGCAAAGGGGTTTTCTTTCTAACTGGCAATGATCCTCTCACCGCCGACGATCAGGACTCCCACCACCGTTTCAGTTTAGATTTATTCTTGGTTTCTGAAAATTGTTTAATTTTCGATTTTTTTATGTTCGCTTCAGTTAGAATTAGCTTTTTTTAAATTTTTATTATATTTTATAATTAAAGTTGCTATTTGCATTTTAAATTTTTAATATTTTATTCCCGTTTTATTTTTATGAGGTGCATTTTTTTTTTTTTTTTTTTTCCAAAAGGATTACCTTGATCTTCCACAAGATTTGATATATACTTTAAAGGGGGGAACATGGGT
>WNWK01031464.1:0-22682 GCA_009830355.1 Cherax destructor
GATGTTCTGGGCACGTAGCCTGAATGGTGCCGTGCCAATGTTCTGGGCACGTAGCCTGAATGGTGCCGTGCCGATGTTCGGGCACGTAGCCTGAATGGTGCCGTGCCGATGTTCTGGCCACGTAGCTCTGAATGGTGCCGTGCAGATGTTCTGGGCACGTAGCTCTGAATGGTGCCGTGCCGATGTTCTGGCCACGTAACTCTGAATGGTGCCGTGCCGATGTTCTGGCCACGTAGCTCTGAATGGTGCCGTGCCGATGTTCTGGGCACGTAGCTCTGAATGGTGCCGTGCCGATGTTCTGGCCACGTAGCTCTGAATGGTGCCGTGCCGATGTTCTGGGCACGTAGCTCTGAATGGTGCCGTGCCGATGTTCTGGGCACGTAGCTCTGAATCCTGGTTTGGAACGCCGTTGTTGATGAATGAGAGGGGAGGGGGGAACGCACAGGTGGACGTGACTGTTGAAACAGAAGACAGTGTCCCCAACAAGAGTAGAGATTCTGATGAACACACGCTGATTGTGATTATCTGTCCACTACAACACTTGTGAAGCAGTTGAGTCACTAGCAAAGAACTACCATGAAACGCTGGTAGAGTTATAACAGAGAGAAGGCTGCTCGAATGGTGGTCGACTACGTGTGGAAGGGGGACCAGTGAAGGTAGAGATGTCAAAGTGACGTCTCTCCGATCTTGTAAAGATCTAAGCTGCTCTTCTATTTTCTCGCCTGCGTCGAATGACCGGAGTCGACAGTCAAGGAGATTTGATGGGAGCCGCAAAATGACTAAACACCGGTCAGAGACACTCGTCACCTCCCACCGGGTGCAGAAGGGTATGGGGGTAGCGGGAACTATGCACCCACCCTAACTGAACAAGTATACTACCCACCAAACTACCACCACCATTCATTCATACTTCCAACACTCATATTAATTTGGCTCCATCCGGTGTCTCGAGGATTAATTTTAATGTTTGCTGGATGCTTGGACTTTTGCCAAATTTATATGCCTTAATTAAGAACCTTGAACTCGGAGTTTTCATGATTAATTTCTTCAACAAGTTCCTCTCATGAAACTGTTGATTCTTGCCACAAATACAGTACGTTGTGCCTGGCAGCTGTCAGGAGGAATGGGGATGATACCCAGATTATTTAATTTTTCAAGAACATCATTCTTGAGCAATTGGAGCAGCCCCTCTTCAGAGAAGAGTAGAAGTACTGCACCAGAGTGAGTATGGAATACATTCACTGGTGCAACAGTGGAATTGGTACAAATGCAATCAAGCATTTTCTTCTTGGACTTCTGGTTGTCAGTGACACGAATTCTTACTCTTATTTTCGGCATGATGCCCAGTAGAGAACAGCTGGCACATAAGATTTGCTGTAAAAAGAAAAACTTTCCTATGTGTCATTCCTAAACAGTCTTATTTCAGCTGACTTATCATTCAACGCCCAGCCCTGGTTGTGTGCGGGTGTTCGTCGTGACCTCTGGTGGCCGCATCGTGAAATTTTATTTTCACTGTCATGGCGGAGGGCTACAGGAGGAGGGTTAATACTGTTGGAATTGAGATTCTACAGGGAGCAGTGTACCCGTCCAACGCGGATATTGTTCTACCTGCGATTCTGCGTGATGTGCTGGGAGTGGACCATTCTGAATTATACGGGATATCCCTCAATGGAGCGAGGAGGCTGTTTGTGAAGTTTGCGTGTTCGGTGGCGTATCATAGGATCGTGGATACGTTTCAGGACAAGAGGCTGGTGGTGTTATCAGGCCTTGAGGTATGTGTCCGTGATGTGTCAGCCACTACAAGTGGGTGAAGCTGAAGAATGTGTCTTTTGAGGTGGGAGAATGTGACATTACTGAAGCCATGCAGAAATATGGCATTGTTCATGCAGTAACTGTTGGCAGGTGGGCGAATGGACCCTATGCTGGGATGTTGGAGGGAACGTATTCCGTCAAGATGACGTTACGTCAGGAGATCCCTTCTTATGTAATAATGACTGGTTTTCGCACGCAGGTGTATGTTACATATGTTGGGCAGGTTCGAACCTGTCGGTTATGCGGACAGCAGGGACACCTGGCGGCAGATTGTAATCGAAGGAAGACGGAAGTGAGGCGAGGTGTGGACGAGGACGTGAGACCCAAGGAGGTTTCAACAATTCTGACAGAAGACCGACGTGTGGACGATGGGCAGGAGGGCATGGTGCGTCAGTCATGGAGCGAGGAGGTGGAGCAGGTGGAAGGGCAGATGGGAGGCGAGGGTAATGTGTCGTCTGTGGCATCAGAGGAACATAGTACGGCGTCTGTTGCTGATCATCAGGGGATGCATGGGGAGGAGGCGGAGATTTTGAAGGACCTATGAGAGTTCATACAGGGAGAAGAAGTTTCTGTTTTGGGGCGAGGTGATTTCAAGAATGATCAAAATGAGGCTGTTGTTGAGAATGATATGTGTAGGGAAGTGAATAACGTTCAGGTATCTGTGGTAGTAGCAGAGGTTCATAGGGAAGAGGAAATGGAGTTAGTTGAGGAGAAAGGGGAGTCCAGGAAAAGGCCGGGGGAGGAGTCTGAGGATGACTTGTTGACAGCTGCACAAAGGCCTGGGAAAAAAGTGTGGGCAGATGTGGTGCAGGGGAAAGGAGGTAGGTCAAAGGGTACTGGGGTGCTAGGGAAGTAAAGGAGGATGGGAGGGGTAGAAGGGGAAAGGATGGGGAAGGACATATGATAATGGAAAAGAGAGTACTGAAGCAAAGGGCAAACCCCAGTCTTACGTTTCAGGTGTGTAACATTTAATGTGAATGGCCTCAGGAATGAGGTGAAATGTAAATGGGTGGAGGTAACTTTGCGGAGGTGGAAAGTTGATGTTTTCTTTTGTCAAGAGCATAATTATAGGAAGGGTAATGAGCTAGCAATAAAGGGGTATAGGATTTTTGTGTGTGATGCACGGGCATTTAAAGGGGGGGTGTTGGTAGGAGTCAGTGAGTTATGTCCATTCACTTTAAAGTCTTGGGAGGATGAGGGTGGTAGAATAGTTAGAGTAAACGGGGATTGGGGTGGAGTACAGGTGAGTTTCCTGGGAGTATATATGCCAGCTATAAGCAATAGGAGACTAAAGGATGATTTTGTAAACAATGAGTTGGCGTATGCTGTCCGAGGTTTGCCTCAAGTGTCTATAATTACTGGAGATTGGAATTGTGTGATTCGGATTAGAGACGTCGAGCCACGGGGTGGGGGTGTGTGTTGGGGTCGTTGAGGGGTGTGTTGGGGGCAGTGGGAGTGGTAGACGTGGTGGGGACGGGAGAAATGGTGGAATATACCTTTGTGAGGAAGGATTATGCAGCACGACTGGACAGAATATATGTGACAAGGGCGGTGGATGTTCGGAGGGTGGAATGTGTCGATGTGGGTTTTTCGGATCATAGGGGATGTTGTTTGAAGGGGGTGGGAGGGGCAGTGAGTGTGTATAAGAGTTATTGGAAATTGAATACGAGATTATTGAAGAGGGAAGGGGGCTGAGATGTTCGAAGAGTGGTGGGGAGGGATGTGGAAGGGGGTAGGGGTGGCAAATGGGATTGTCAGATGGTGGATGGAGAGGGGGAAAGAGAAAATTAGGAAGTTTTATGGGTGGGTCGGTAGGGAAGATAGCAGGAGTAGGTTTGGGTATCAGAAATATTTGGAGGGGTTGTTACGTGATTGTCAGGCGGGGATTGGGGGAGGAGAACGGCAGAGGTAGTGGAATTGAGGGGTATGTTACGGGATTTACAAGAGGAACGGTTTCATGCCTTATGGGTTAGGAGTTGTATGGAGGAGGTTTTATGGGGAAATAAGGCTTTAAAGGTGGTTTTAAGGACTTTTGAGAAACGTAGGAGGGGGATGTTAATTTCGTCTTTGAAAGTGGAGGGGGGGTGGATGGGTATCAGGAGGGGAGGGTTTTAAGAACGATGGAGGGCATGGGGGGGTACGCAGAAGGATGGTTTCGTGTTCAGTACAGGAAGGGGAAGGTTAATCAGGTGGAAAGAGAAGGGTTATTGCAGGGCATAAGGAGATTCTTGAGTGTGGAGGAGGGAAGAGAGTGCGGGGCAGAGATTTTGGAGGAGGAGGTTTGGGAAGCCGTGCAGGGTTTGAGGTTGGGGAAGTCACCTGGGATCGATGGGTTGCCGGGGAATTTGTATGTAACTCATTTGGAGATTTTAAAAGGGGTTCTCGTGAGGTTGTTTAATGGGTTGAGGGAGGATGGTTTCATGGGGGAATCAATGAGGACTGGGGTAGTAGTATTAGTGGCGAAGGGAGATTCTCCTGAGGGCTTAAGTGATTATAGGGGTTTGGCTTTGTTGATGGCGGATTACAAAATTTTTGCAAAGATTTTGGCAAATAGGATCAAGAGGGGTTTAGGTGGAGTTTTGCATGAGGGTCAATTTGGGGTGCCTGGAAGGAGTATTCGTACAGGGCATCGGCGAATTAAGCAGTTTATTGAGGAAAGTGAGGAGGGGAGGGGTGTTAGGATTGGATTGGCAGAGAGCATATGACAGGGTTGATCGAGAAATGTTATTAGCAATATTGGAGAGGCAGGGTTTGGGGAAGGGTGGTAAGGTGGGTCGAAACATTGTATGCAGGTGCGTTATTACGAGTGCAGATTAATGGGAAGGTGGGAAGGGCAGTGGAAATGCAGAGGGGTCTGCGACAGGGTTGTCCTCTGTCGCAGATCCTTTTTGCACTTTTGCAGGATCCTTTTTACAGATTGGTAGAGGCGGGGTTGAGGGGAGGGTCTGAGGAGAGGGAGGAGGTGGGTGGTATGGTTGGTTATGTTGATGACACCACGGTGTTGGTTAGGAAGGAGTGGCAATTGAGTAAGTTGAATGATTTGATAGAACGTTTTGGGAGGGGAACAGGGATGAGGGTTAATAGGGGGAAGTCTAATTTATTGGAGGTAGGAAGTTGGTCTGGGGGAACGTTGGGGTCGCGGAGGGGTTGGAATTGTGTAGAAATGATTAAGATATGCGGTATAGTTTTTAGTGCAGATGCGGTAGTGGCGCGGGAGGTGAATTCAAGGACGGTGGTGGATGCGGCAATTGGAAGGATGAGGGGCTGGGGAGTGGGAGAGGTGACATTACTGCAAAGAGTTATTGTTATAAATGTGTTGGTGTATAGCAAATTATGGTTTAGGGCGGTGGTATATCCTCTCTTGGAGGTGGATGTGCAACGTTTGTTGAGTAATGTTTTAAGGTTCGTATGGGGGCATGGGAGACACTGGCTAAGTAGGGAGGTAGTGGAAACCAAGACGAGGTGGGGAGGGATAGGGTTGATACCGTTGAGGTGTAGATTACGAAGTGTGTTTGTGAGGCATGAATTTCTGATGCGAGGAGGGGAGGGGGAAGAAGAGTGGGGTTAGTAATGAAGGAGGTGCGCAGGTGGTGGGGAAGGAAGGATATTTTGGTATGTGAGGCAATTTTACGAGGGTTAATGGTGATGAAAGGCCGGGGACGAGTAGGGTTAGTAGGTTGGATAGGTTGGGCTTGGAGGGAGGGAGGTGCAGGGGAGAGGGTTTATCCCTGTATGATTGGCAAGGAATATGGAGGTGGTTTCGAAAGCTAAAGTTACATCCTAGCGTGCGAGAGGTAGGATATAGGTTTTTGCAGGGGTTTTTGGCTTCTAGAGCTCAATTATACGTCATGGGGTTGGTAGCCGATGGGGTTTGCAGTAGGTGTGGCGAGCTGGAAACGGCATATCATGTCGTTTATTTTTGTGATGGATTGCAGGAGGTGAGAGAATGGTTTGGGGGTGTTACGACAGGTGGGGAAAGGGAGGTTTCGGTTCTGAGGGCGCTGAGTTTGGATCTGGGGCAGTTTTCGGACAGCATACGCAGGGTTGTCTTATTTGGTATTGGATTATGTTTATATTTCATGGAGTTGTAGGGAAGAGGAGGGAGGGCACGTATTGGGGCATTGGGAGCGGCTTTTTATAGGACTAAGTGTAGGAACAGGGAATTATATGGTAGGGCGTGGATGGGGCTTTCTCGCAGCCTTATCGAGAGATGACAGTGCATGGGTTAAGGGCTTGGGGAGGGAGAGGTTAGTGGGGAAGGAGGGGGATGGGTTAGGGGTGGTGAACGGGGATGGGTAAAGTAGTGGGGAATGTGTAGATGATAGCTAAGGGGGTTAGGAGGGTTCTTAGGTGGAAGGCCGTTAGGTGGGGAGGGTGTAGATCAGTGGGGAAGAGGCTGGGGTAGTTTGTGCTTAAGAACATAAGAACATAAGAAAGGAGGAACACTGCAACAGGCCTACTGGCCCACACTAGGCAGGTCCATGTCAAAACCAGCCCACGAACAAAAATATCCCATCCCATCCCCAGCACACTCCAAGAACCTTTGCAACCCCAAGCCCACACCTCCAAGTCCCGCTCAAACTAAACTCAATTACAAAGAAGAACACTTCACAGCCAACCGCCCACATAGGAACAGGTTTCCCTAATCAAACCAATACCACAAAGCGAAAACACCTGTTCAACCCAACTCACTCCATCCAGGACAAGCCCGAAATCAGGGCCACACCAAGAGCAACTGAAGGAGCTGAATCACCCGGTCCATCACCAGGGCACTGAAGGAGCCGAAGCACCTGGTCCATCACCAGGGCACTGAAGGAGCCGAAGCACCCGGTCCATCACCAGGGCACTGAAGGAGCCGAAGCACCTGGTCCATCACCAGGGCACTGAAGGAGCCGAAGCACCTGGTCCATCACCAGGGACTGAAGGAGCCGAACACCTGGTCCATCACCAGGGCACTGAAGGAGCCGAAGCACCCGGTCCATCACCAGGGCACTGAAGGAGCCTAAGCACCTGGTCCATCACCAGGGCACTGAAGGAGCCGAAGCTGAGTTGCTACTGTTGTTATTGGTTCTTGTGATCAGTGGAAGGCGTCCCCCGTGACACTGCTGAGTTGCTACTGTTGTTATTGGTTCTTGTGATCAGTGGAAGGCGTCCCCCGTGACACTGCTGAGGTGCTACTGTTGTTATTGGTTCTTGTGATCAGTGGAAGGCGTCCCCCGTGTCACTGCTGAGGTGCTACTGTTGTTATTGGTTCTTGTGATCAGTGGAAGGCGTCCCCCGTGACACTGCTGAGGTGCTACTGTTGTTATTGGTGCTAATGTGTAAGATGCTTTTGTGATTGTTTTCTTACTCTTGTTAGTGCTACTGTTGTTGATGTTGGTGCTACCGTTGTTGATGTTAATGCTACTGTTGTTGATGTGGTGCTACCGTTGATGATGTTAGTGCTACTGTTGTTGATATGGTGCTACCGTTGTTAGCTCGGTGATAATGAAAACACTGATAGGTGTGTGTGCTCTGTGTATATTTACAAGAACTTAAGTGTCTATGTATAGTGGCGGGAGTTAGGAAAAAAATACCGAGATTGTAATAGTAGTAGTAGTAGTAATAACAGCAGTACAAACGGTGGTACAAAATACTGACACCATGGAAAGAGACATGGCTGTAAGATTATTTGTCTTAATAAAGATCACTTAGCTGGTGAAACGTTATTAATAAAGGTTCCCATTATACCGCATTTGAGTTTACTTTCCATAATACAGATAATAATGAAACTGGATGGGAGGTTTGATAAGGATGAGATAGCAATGATCAGCAGGTTTGCTGCAGTGCTCCTCTATACATCCTTCTAAGAGGTTTCAATGCATTGTAAATTATTTTTCCAAAAACACTGACTGTCTGTATTACATTAAAGTGTTCATCATTATTAAAGTGTTTATCATAAAGTGTTTTCACTCTGGTCATTGTTTCAGGCTTTAAGGACTTTACCAATCATATTCTCCAGAGATCTTGTTCTACACATTTCTTGTCACACCTTAATTATGTACTCTCCTGGGAAGGTGAGTCACTCTTTTGTGTTATTAAAAACTTATTTAAATATAGTAGCGACTGTGACCACTGGCGCAGCTCAGTACATAATACACTGCGCAAAAAACACTTACGTACTCTTCAGGAAATTTATTAGAGGAAACGTTTAATCACGAGTGGCTTCTTCAGTGCTAATAGTAGTAGTACAACTGTGGTGAGGAAGGTTGGGTTTGACAAGAACCTGTAAACATCACGTTACTGATGTCTTCAGAATAAAGTTTATACATTATATCTGATGAATCACCCGGACTGAGGGTCACCTCGTAATGACGTCGTAGAGATGAGTTGTTGGTGTTGCTTCTGTTGTCAGTCAGTGGGTGTCAGTCTGCCGCTCTGGCTGCTGCTGCTGTTGCTTCATACTGGTTTAGTAAACTGTGAACATAATATTAATAACAATAATGATTACTGACGAGCTGTACATAAAGTGTTTAAACTACATCAGTGTTTCAAACCATACCACGGGTGGGGTTCGAACCCGCGGTCAGAGAATCTCAAAACTCCAGACCGTCGCGTAAGCCACTGGGCCAGCTAGCTTCAATAAGATTAATCCAACTAGGCTTTGAAGGGGGCTTGAGCTAGAGTTCGTCACGGCCATGCCAGCTGGAGATTCGTCTGTAAAAACTTGCATTTGTGGACACAGTGGTGCCTATGCTAACCTTCCTATGGTGTAGAAATATACCTAGTTGGATTAATCTTATTGAAGCTAGCTGGCCCAGTGGCTTACGCGACGGTCTGGTGTTTTGAGACTCTCTGACCGCGGGTCCGAACCCCACCAGTGGTATACTTTGTTTGCAATCGTGCCATTACGATTTCGTGAGTCAGTGTTTCAATTATGTTTTATCATGTGTTGATGCGGCGTGTTGTCCTAAGATTGTAAAGCTCATAATGACGTTACTGACACCTTTAAGGAGGTGCCTTAACAATGGTGAAAAATTGTTGATTCAAGGAAGTGGAAATACGGTTTTCTTCCCATCACACCGAGAGCACACATTTCCTGGTCACTCTTTATCCCCGACGGATTTTTGCTTCCCATGAATATAATAAAGAAACTATCAATAAGGAAATAACAGATAAGTGATGTGAAGAGCAATATCATGTAAACTAACAATTCATTTAGTGAGAACAATATTTTATGTCCAATAAGTATTGAGAGGTGGTGGCGTAGCGTAGGGAAGCTTATTTGATATTGTGAATGGTGTTCAACTGAGAGGCTAGAACTGATTAGCACGGAATGGATGGGGCTTAAATCCGTGGTAAATGAGTCCTAAAACTCAGAGTCCAGTGTGTTAACCAACACTGTGTTAACACACTGGACTCTGAGATCTAGCACTCGCTTCTGAAGGATCCAAGCGCCACCTGCTCTGTCAAGCGTTTTCACTCGTCTTATTACGATTTCTTAAGTCATGATGTAGGAATTATTTGGGGTCATTGGAAACCATTGTGTCACAATACAGTGTTTGGCATCAACATGGTGTCACAGTACAGTGTTTGACATCAACATTGTGACAGTACAGTGCTTGGCATCAACATCGTGTCACAGTACAGTGCCTGACATCAACATTGTGACACAGTACAATGTTTGGCATCAACATGGTGTCACAGTACAGTGCTTGGCATCAACATTGTGACACAATACAGTGCTTGGCATCAACAATGTGACACAGTACAGTGCTTGGCATCAACATTGTGTCACAGTAGAGTGCTTGGAATCAACATGGTGTCACAGTACAGTGCTTGGCATCACCATTGTGACACAGTACAGTGTTTGGCATCAACATGGTTTCAGAGTGTCTGATATTTATGGATAAGTTTGAATTTTCAATGTTTCATTTAAAAATATGTATAAAATAATCACAAGTCTAAAATAAAGTAATCCCAAGTCTTAAATAAAGTAATCCCAAGTCTAAAATAAAGTAATCCCAACATTTAAAGTCAATGGTTCCTCAGACATTTCCATAATTATAGTATTAAACTTCTTATGTACTTTACTTGCTATGTTCCCCAAGAAATAAACACCAAAATGATGTTTAACTATAATAAGCCTCGTCCAAACACCTTCAAAATTTCAACAATTGTACATGGTCATTAAAACCAGATTCTTAGACTAGCTGGCAAGTGCGTTTGCCCAGTGTCCAGAATTGTTGTAGCCATGGCCAGCATCGTGTAATGGCTGGGATAACTATCAAAACTCTCATTAGCTTTGCTTCGAATGTTCAAAACGTTGTCTCCTAATACAACGCCAGAGGAAAGAAAAACTCAAGTATTGGCGCAGATTTGATCATTTTATGTGAGAGTTAACTTTTTTTATTCCTGTTAAATAACTTTTAATAAGTTTGAGTTTACCTCTTCTTAACTGCTTCAGTATTTAGTGACTGATGTATCTTGCAGCCACCATAGTAACCATTAAGTTTTGTTTGTGTGTTGGTAAATTTTAATCATTGCTATAGTTTCCTGAAGTGAAGGTTACATGTTGTTAGTGAATGTCATAAGTCTCAACTTGTCAATACTATTGAATATAATATTGATGTTTGTATTCAATAACTAAAAGATGCTTCTTCTGATCTGCTTCAAAATATTAATGATGATGTTTTTTGGAACAAGGATGATATAATATGTTTATTCTGAGTAACTGCAAATATTTCCTGAAATTGTTATAAAACTTGGAATCGTTGGAATCAGATCAATATTATTTCTGGAGAATGCTTTTTCTAATTGACTTCAATTTTTAAAAATTTGGGGCTTTATTAAAAGAAAGCTTAATGCCCACTCTGAGATGCATAAATTTAAATTTGCCAGCTTTAATTAATAAATGGTTTCCCATGGAATAACTAGACAATCTCTCGTCTGTTTGGTTTCTACACTGGTCTCCATTTGGAATGTTTTTAATTTTTATTTTTATTCATGGTTGCGATCTTACATATTCTTGGGCTGCTGATTGTAAATATCTAAACCATTTTGCTCTATCACTTAAGGAATTTGAATAAAATCCAAATTAATGATAATAAAAAATGTGAATTTAAAATAAATTGTTACTTTATTAAAATTAGGCAAGTAATCATGGAAAAGCACATTGTGTTAGTTTTAAGAACATATGAATTCCATATGTATTAAACAAATATGCTCCTAATGATTTTTGCTTGTGCTGTGCATCGAGACTATTACGTTTCAATGACCAGCAGTGATCCGCCATCATGCTAACATTCCATTTGCTCTGTTATCAAGTTTCCATGGTGCAAATATCCTGATGGAACCGCTTTCCCACAATTGTTGGGAAAATAGTCAAGATGTGAGTGCAAAAAGTGCATCTTCACACTCATTCTAGACCCAAGTTGTTAGAAACTTGAAATCAGGTCTTGGATCATTTTATCATATTCGGGGGAGCGCCTGTTTCCCAGGAAGTTGTGGACAATCTGCTTGAATGAAAACCAGGCATTCACCTCGACACCTGCTAATGCTTCATCAAAATGCTTGTCCTTCAACAATTCCCGAATCTGAGGGCCAACAAAGATTCCTGCCTTTAGTTTGCCTTCACTTATACGAGGAAACTTTGACTCCAGGTACTTGAAAGCAGTTCCATTCTTGTTCAAGGCCTTCACAAAAATTTTCATAGGCCCTAATTTGATGTGGATTGTTGGCAGTAGAATTTTCTTAGGGTCAACTAGTGGCACAGTTTTCACGTTGTGATTTCCGGTAAGAAGCTGATTTTTGGTCTACCTGGAGTCTACCTGGAGGGTATTCCGGGGATCGACGTCCCCGCGGCCCGATCTATGACCAGGCCTCCCGGTGGATCAGGGCCTGATCAAAGAGGCCAGTCTTTTTGTTCATAGTGCTGGCTGTCTGCCCTACTATCCCAAAGACACAGAAAACAGGGATACTTGGTGTATACCATTTACTTATGTTATACGGAAAGAGAAAAGTAACGTTTCCGTATAACTTGACAACCTGATGTGATAGAGAGGAATAAAAAACACAATGAATCACTATTTTTCATATATACCGAAAACGATACCATAGAGTCAATAAAAAAAATTATGCAGACCAGTGATACTTATGAATCTTAATTACGTTGGGTTATGGATAAATAGGTGCCAATTTGCAGTTTTTTAAACCAACTTTATCAAATTGGATTTTCAAAATCAAGAAATAAAATGCTTTTTATTATATATAAAAAAATTATAATTTGAAGTAGAATTTAAGAAAAGAACATAAAAATAAGTTTTGAAGGAGCTATTAAATTGAACGAAGACATTAATATTTTCATAAAATGTCTCAGCAACATTTTCTGCTCGCTATCTTACACTTAATTCTTTCAATAATAACTCTACAATACAATTTTCTAGGTATACTCAACAGGCTTATTTACCTGTAATTCTTATACAAAGAAACAATGCATGTTGTCTTCCAGTCTCTTGATACCTGTCTCTCTTTCACTACTTTATTGAATAAAAGCACCAACCACTACAAAACTATATCCCCACCTTCTTTTAATATTTCTGTCAAGATCCTATCAGTCTCACTTACCCCACTCTGCCATTTGCTCTCTTTTTACATTCACTCATCACTCACTTTGCCTTTCACTTACTCATACTCCTCGTCCTTTGAAAAAAAACTCTCATATGCTAACTTTTTTTTTCTCTTACTGCTCTCTGTACCTCATCACTCCATCAGTCGCTCCTCTTCCCTCCCACAACCAACCTCCTATATCCACAAACTTCTGCCTCACACTCTAACATTGCATTCTTAGATCTATCCATACCTCTTCCTCATTACCTATACTCTCACTAGCCCATCTTTCTACCATTAATTACTTACAAGTTATCCTAACCGACTCTTCCTTTAGTTTATAAATTTTCACCTCTCTTACTTGCAGATATCATTCTCCTTGAACCCAATCTCTACCTTCTACTCTGTATCTTAAACTAAAAAGTGACCTTATATATTTGTTTCTCCTTCTTTAATAATACTACTACTAATTATTATTATTATTGATAATAATTTTATTATTAATAATACCAAGAACCCGTATGTTACCAATATTTTTTTCAGTACTGTCTTGGTCTAACTGTTAATAAGTTAAGTCTATCTTAAGAAAATGGATTTCTAATCCGTTTAAATTCACTTCTCGCTTTTTTTTATTAGAATAATTTCTCTCTTTACTGTGTTTTTTTAATGATTGTTAAATACTTCTTGCTCTAGTGTTACTGTCATACTTAACATCTTTTCAGATATATGGTCAAGTACTGTTATTGACAATAAAAAGTGATCAAGTGTCATAGGTTGTTGTGTTATAAATCTCCAGTAACCTCCAAAACTGTTGTAATGTTCAAGTGTCATGGGTTGTTGTGTTTTAAATCTCCAGTAACCTCCAGAACTGTTGTAATGTTCAAGTCTCATAGGTTGTTGTGTTATAAATCTCCAGTAACCTCCAGAACTGTTGTAATGTTCAAGTGTCATAGGTTGTTGTGTTATATATCTCCAGTAACCTCCAGAACTGTTGTAATGTTCAAGTGTCATAGGTTGTTGTGTTATAAATCTCCAGTAACCTCCAAAACTGTTGTAATGTTCAGGTGTCATGGGTTGTTGTGTTATAAATCTCCAGTAACCTCCAGAACTATTGTGACATTCAAGTGTCATAGGTTGTTGTGTTATATATCTCCAGTAACCTCCAGAACTGTTGTAATGTTCAAGTGTCATAGGTTGTTGTGTTATAAATCTCCAGTAACCTCTAGAAATGTTGTAATGTTCAAGTGTCATAGGTTGTTGTGTTATAAATCTCCAGTAACCTCCAGAACTGTTGTAATGTTCAAGTGTCATAGGTTGTTGTGTTATAAATCTCCAGTAACCTCCAGAACTGTTGTGACGTTCAAGTGTCTTAGGTTGTTGTGTTATAAATCTCCAGTAACCTCCAGAACTGTTGTGACGTTCAAGTGTCTTAGGTTGTTGTGTTATAAATCTCCAGTAACCTCCAGAACTATTGTGACATTCAAGTGTCATAGGTTGTTGTGTTATATATCTCCAATAACCTCCAGAACTGTTGTAATGTTCAAGTGTCATAGGTTGTTGTGTTATAAATATCCAGTAACCTCCAGAACTGTTGTGACGTTCAAGTGTCATAGGTTGTTGTGTTATAAATCTCCAGTAACTCCAAACTGTTGTGACGTTCAAGTGTCATAGGTTGTTGTGTTATATATCTCCAGTAACCTCCAGAACTGTTGTAATGTTCAAGTGTCATAGGTTGTTGTGTTATAAATTCCAGTAACCTCCAGAACTGTTGTGAGTTCAAGTGTCATAGGTTGTTGGGTTATAAATCTCCAGTAACCTCCAGAACTGTTGTGACGTTCAAGTGTCTTAGGTTGTTGTGTTATAAATCTCCAGTAACCTCCAAAACTGTTGTGACGTTCAAGTGTCATAGGTTGTTGTGTTATATATCTCCAGTAACCTCCAGAACTGTTGTAATGTTCAAGTGTCATAGGTTGTTGTGTTATAAATCTCCAGTAACCTCCAGAACTGTTGTGACGTTCAAGTGTCTTAGGTTGTTGTGTTATATATCTCCAGTAACCTCCAGAACTGTTGTAATGTTCAAGTGTCATAGGTTGTTGTGTTATATATCTCCAGTAACCTCCAGAACTGTTGTAATGTTCAAGTGTCATAGGTTGTTGTGTTATATATCTCCAGTAACCTCCAGAACTGTTGTAATGTTCAAGTGTCATAGGTTGTTGTGTTATAAATCTCCAGTAACCTCCAGAACTGTTGTGACGTTCAAGTGTCTTAGGTTGTTGTGTTATAAATCTCCAGTAACCTCCAGAACTGTTGTGACGTTCAAGTGTCATAGGTTGTTGTGTTATAAATCTCCAGTAACCTCCAGAACTGTTGTAATGTTCAAGTGTCATAGGTTGTTGTGTTATAATCTCCAGTACCTCCAGAACTGTTGTAATGTTCAGTGTCATAGGTTTGTGTTATAATCTCAGTAACCTCCAGAACTGTTGTGACGTTCAAGTGTCTTAGGTTGTTGTGTTATAAATCTCCAGTAACCTCCAGAACTGTTGTGACGTTCAAGTGTCTTAGGTTGTTGTGTTATATATCTCCAGTAACCTCCACAACAGTTGTAATGTTCAAGTTCTTCTCGGTTTCAGGAACACAGAATGAAATATTTTAATCATAATTCAATATTGCTTTCCAAGGTCTCCCCATATTACAGGATCAGATTCCTCTAAAGCTCTCATTTCTGTAACTTAGTAAGCTATCATCACAAAAACAATTCTGAAAATTTAATATAAAGTAGTATGCAGTGATTGCTTCCACTGATGAAATAAGTGTATTCTAATCAACACTTCGTTTAGGTCTTATTACTTTAAACAAATATTCCATAATTGTCATGTATTTCCACTTCATTTTGAATGTTGGACTAGACTCTTCTTTAACATTGTCAAGTTCCTATATTTTTTATATTAGAGATCTTACATTTCTCAATGATTGCCAGACATTCATGATTACTCCGTTAATTTTGTATACATTTGATTGTAATTCTTCAACATTATTAAGAATTTATTCTTATGGATGCTTCTTAAAGAACTCTTATATATAGCAGTTACAACCAGTGTGAGTTTCTACACAGCAAATATGTTTGCCTGTGATAAATGTATCAAAATTCCTCACTTCAGGAAGACCAGATTCACCATTAAGATGCCAATAGCATGAAGTAATGTCATATCTGTGTTCGGTTTACCAGACTGTATAACAAATCGATCACGAAAACATAATTGAGATTTTATTATCTAGACGGAAGATATCTTGATGTATTGTCACAATATATGTAGAATTTGTTTCAACTTAATTGTCAAAATATGTCAAGAAAGTCATTTGAATTGTACAATGTGTTGCAGTAACTGGTATGACTGGTAGAATGAATATGCTAGTTAATTGCAAAATTGCATTCAACGCATTTCTGTTGGAACACACAGAATAAAATATTGTTTCTTAGGTTGATTTAGATAGATTACAACTATTGCTTCATCATTCGTCTTGCTTGCAGAGTCTGTGCTCGACAGAAGAGGGAATAATAGTGGAAAATCGCTCGGCTTCCAAATGTTCCGAGCGATTTTCCACTATTATTCCCTCTTCCGTCACCTGGCTCCGTTATGTTGACGACATTCTCATCATAACTCCCAGACGCTTCAACGTTCAAGCTCTCCAACACGAACTCAACCAGGTTGAGCCATCAATCCAGTTTACACTAGAAGAAGAAGTCGACAACACTCTTCCTTTCCTTGATGTTCTTCTCTGCAAAGCTGACCATGAACTTCGTTTTAAAGTCTATCGAAAACCTACCAATCAACACGATCTTCTCCACTTCTACTCTCACCACGACACCAAGACTAAACGTGGTGTACTTATAGGCTTTTTCCTGCGCGCACTCAGAATCTGCAGCAGTGAGTTCCTTGAAGAAGAATGCTCCCTCATTGAACAAGTTTTTTCCAAACTTCACTATCCTCGTCACTTCATTAGAGACTGCAGACAACGGGCATTAAACATCTTCAACACACCCAGAGAAGACACTGCTGAGAAGAGATACATAGTCCTTCCCACCAACTCCATTTCCAAACACGTTTCCAACATTTTTTCTAAGACCTCATTCCGAGTATCCACCTCCACATCCACCACCATCAAGGACCTTACCAGTAACAGACAGGAAAAGCTTCAATCCACGGCAGGGGTATACACAATCCCTTGTAATTGCTGCAGCAAATTATACGTCGGCGAAACATCCAGAGACCTCCAAACACGCATTTCAGAACACCAGTACGCAGGCAGATCTGACGACTCAAGAAATGCCTGTGTTCAACACCGAAATTTACACAACCATTTAATCAACTACAGAAACGCAAGACTCGTCGCCAGAGAAGACAACACGCAATACCGAAGAATCCTGGAATCATCACTTATATGTGTATCCAACAACTTCAACCAGAACAACGGCTTCTACAACATAGCTGAACCTATTGCCAAGAAACTTCTTCAACGCTATCCCACCTAGAACTCAAGAATGGAACACAGCAGGTCCTTTAAGTCACACAAAGTTTTTAACTATCACACTACTTTTAAGACTGTCACATGCAGCTTTCTCCACCTGACCCAGCATTCTCCACCTGACTATACCCTATATATATTCATGTTACTCATTTTCCAGGTAGATCTGTCTGTGACTCGATAAAGCCCACTGCGTGGGCGAAACGTTGTCAATAAAGGATCACAATATACTGCTTATGTGTTTATTTTTCCATTGTGTCGGTATTTTATACCATTTATTTCCAACATTGTTTTAGTTGGGGACAGTCAGATTAAGTTTATGGATAGGGCTTTTTGTCTTAGAGATAGAAAGAGGAGGCAGAGGGCATGTTTTCTTGGGACTGGGATGAAGGATACTGTTTGCTATCTGGACTCCATCATGAGAGGTAATGGAGTAATCCTATTATCTGTCTCAGTGCTGGAGGCAACGATGTTGGCAGATGTTGGAGTGAGGACCTGATTAGTAAATATAGGTCAGCAATAGAGATAATTAGGAAAAAAGGAGGAAACCCTGTGATATGTGGTATTTTGCCAGGAGAGTAGTTGGAAATAAATGCTTGTCCAGGGCAATTGGTGTCAATTGCTGGCTGGGCAAACACTGTAAGGAAAATGCAGTAACATTCATTGACAACTGGGACCTCTTCTATGGCAGAAATAACATGTATGCCATATAACTAACTATTTAAACTATAAATAGTTAGTTATATGGGTTTTTGGGAAAAAAGTCCCAGTGTAATAATATTGTTAGTTTTAGGGGAACTAGTAATAGGCAGGATGAGGTGGATATTGGAAAGCCAGTGGCACTAGGTGACAAGGACAGTAATAGGTACAGTGGAAAAACAGAAATGAGCAGGAACAGAAAAGAGAAAGGAGGGTCTTTAAACATACTAATAGTCGTAGTGCTAGGAATAAGATGGACGATTTGAGATTAGTTGCAAGTGCTGGTAATATTGATGTATTTGCTCTAACTGAGACATGGTTTAATACAAAAAATCAGGACATGCCTGCTGAATGTCACATTCAGGGTTTTAAATTGTTCCAAGTAGACAGAAGTATTGGGAAGGGGGGTGGGGTGGCACTCTATGTCCGAGATACTTGAACTGAGAAGAGGAGAAAATTTCAGAGATCCTCATGCCACAGCTCCTCACTCCAGCAACGTCCCTGGCCCCGCCCAGTACCGCCCTGAGCCGCCTGTGCCTCCTTCTGCTGCTCTTCTGCTGCGTCCTCGGGATTGCCCCCACTCCTTGATTTTTATTTTTTCGATTTTTTTTTTTAATTTTCGAATTTCATAATTTTTTAATTTCCCACTATGAGGTCCAGAGTTGGTTTCCCCTTGCCCTCCACTCCTCCTACCCTCTAAGGACCAATTTTACCCACTTTTCGAGAATGTTGCCAACTTTTCCCAAATTTTACAGGATTGCCAAATTTACTCTTTTTTCGAAAATGCTGCCAATTTTTTTTTCTCGATATCAATAATACAATTTTTACACGTCTTTTTTCCATTTTTTTCAATGCTCCATTTCCTTGGATCAAGACCTCCACTTCCTTGGATCAAGTTTGAGTTACCCCCTATGAGGGTCAGAGATGGTAACCCCCTATGGGGTCTCCTTCCCCCCCTTGGGGGTGCAACAAACTAAAACATTGGGAGTACATCAGGTTTGTTCATGCCAGGCTTGGGTAATATTATTTCCTCTCTTTAAGTTAAATGAACTAAAAGTGGGGTGTGACGTCGCATGATAACCACCCGTGACCTCACTACCCTGAGTACTACGCCATGTTTGTACATCCACCCTATGGGTAAGCCCCTATGATACTTTCTCTTGTTTTCTTAAATGAACTAAAAAGTGCAGATTGAATCAAGTAAACACAGATGCGGGTAATACATGTCATTGACTAAAATGAACAAAGGGAAACATTACAGTTTCTCAACATAGCGGAAACATTCATTGTGTGATCACTCTATTCTGCTACATTTAGATGCTGGAATATCAGAGTGACCATAAGCCAAGGATTTCTTGGTATCCAAGTGATACTGTTTTTCATCAAAGGCTGACAAGCCTCTTTTTTTAATCTTTACTGTACATATATTTCACCTTTTACATTGCTTATAGACTTATAAGTAAATAATTCCTTTCCAAATTTCTTAAAACATTCTTAAATCTTGAATGAGTTAATAATGGCATGAAATGTGATGGAATACCCTTGGCTCTGCTGACAGTATTTGATCTTCCAGCAATCTTTACACAATACAATTTAGCTTTGAGAGCTACTAATTCACTAATATTATAATCACACATTTCAGATTTCAGTAAACCTAGCTCTCTTTTATTACTATTATCATACAAGGGATGGTCAGGATTGAAATTATGAAAATCCATATATCCTAACAACGGTTCTTTTTAATTCTGTATACAAATCCTTACATTTCAGACTTAAAATATACGAATCTGTGTCTGTATACAAAACTTTTACGTCATCACCATAATGTTGTTTTAAAACTTTGTACCAAAAATAGTATAAATTCTTTTTGGCAATCTCGAGAATTTGAAATCCGAGATAAAGTGGTTGCTCGACTTCTAATTTTGGTCTGGTGAATGTACAAATCACTCTATCTTGGTTCAATTGTATGATATTTTTTAAGGAAAGGATGTTTAGCAACTCTTGCAAATTCTTTCTCATTCGTCATGTATACCTGGAGTATACCTGAAGAGAGTTCCAGGGGTCAACGCCCCTGCGGCCCGGTCTGTGACCAGGCCTCATGTTGGATCAGAGCCTGATCAACCAGGCTGTTACTGCTGGCCGCACGCAGTCCAACGTACGAAACACAGCCTGGCTGATCAGGTACCGACTTTAGGTGTCTGTCCAGTGCCTGCTTGAAGACAGCCAGGGGTTTGTTGGTAATCTCCCTGATGTATGCTGGGAGGCAGTTGAACAATCTTGGGCCCCTGACACTTATTGTGTTGTCCCTCAACGTGCTAGTGGCACCCTGCTCTTCATTGGGGGGATGTTACATCGCCTGCAGAGTCTTTTGCTTTCGTAGGGAGTGATTTTTGTGTGCAAGTTTGGTACTAAGCCCTCGAGAATTTTCCATGTGTATATAATAATGTATCTCTCCCGCCTGCGTTCTAGAGAGTACAGGTTTAGGAACTTCAAGCGTTCCCAGTAGTTGAGGTGGTTTATCGCACTTATGCGTGCGGTGAAGGTTCTCTGCACATTTTCAAGGTCAGCAATTTCACCCGCCTCGAAAGGTGCAGCTAGTGTGCAGCAATATTCCAGCCTAGATAGAACAAGCGATCTGTAAAGTGTCAACATGGGCTTGGCATCCCTGGTTTTGAAGGTTCTATTATCCATCCTGTCATTTTTCGAGCAGATGCAATTGCTACTTTGTTATGGTACTTGAAGGTGAGATCCTCTGACATGATCACTCCCAGGTCTTTGACATTAGTTTTTCGCTATATTGTGTGGTTGGAATTAGTTTTGTACTCCGCTGAGATTTTAATTTCTTCACATTTTCAGTATCTGAGTAATTGAAATTTCTCATCATTGAACTTCATATTGTTTTCTGCAGCCCATTTAAAGATTTGGTTTATGTCTGCTTGGAGTCTTGCAGTGTCTTCAACGGTGGACACTGTCATACAGATTCGGGTGTCATCTGCAAAGGAAGACACAGCACTGTGGCTTATATCCCTGTCAATGTCTGATATGAGGATGAGGAATAGGATGGGAGCAAGTACTGTGCCTTGTGGAACAGAGCTTTTCACAGTAGCTGCCTCAGACTTTACTCTGTTGACTACAACTCTTTGTGTTCTACATGTTAGGAAATTATAGATCCATCTAAAAACTTTTCCTGTTATTCCTTTATCACGCATTTTGTGCGCTATTACACCATGGGAATGACTCTCGTGTGCAAATTTGGTACTAATCCCTCGAGAATTTTCCATGTGTATATAATAATGTATCTCTCCCACCTGCGTTCTAGTGAGTACAGGTTTAGGAACTTCAAGCATTCCCAGTAATTGAGGTGGTTTATCGCACTTATGCGTGCCGTGAAGGTTCTCTGCACATTTTCTAGGTCAGCAATTTCACCTGCCTTGAAAGGTGCAGTTAGTGTGCAGCAATATTCCAGCCTAGATAGAACAAGCGACCTGAAAAGTGTCAAACATGGGCATGGTATCCCTGGTTTTGAAGGTTCTCATTATCCATCCTGTCATTTTTCTAGCAGATGCGATTGCTACGGTGTTATGGTCCTTGAAGGTGAGATCCTCTGACATGATCACTCCCAGGTCTTTGACATTAGTTTTTCTCTCTATTGTGTGGTTGGAATTTCTTTTGTACTCCGATGAGATTTTAATTTCTTCACGTTTTCCATATCTGAGTAATTGAAATTTCTCATCATTGAACTTCATATTGTTTTCTGCAGCCCATTTAAAGATTTGGTTTATGACTGCTTGGAGTATTGCAGTGTCTTCAACGGTGGACACTGTCATATAGATTCGGGTGTCATCTGCAAAGGAAGACACGGCACTCTGGCTTATATCCCTGTCTATGTCCAATATGAGGATGAGGAACAGGATGGGAGCAAGTACTGTGCCTTGTGGAACAGAGCTTTTCACTGTAGCCGCCTCAGACTTTACTCTGTTGACTACTACTCTTTGTGTTCTACTTGTTAGGAAATTATAGATAGATCTACCCACTTTTCCTGTTATTCCTTTATCACGCATTTTGTGTGCTATTACACCAAGGTCACACTTGTCAAAGGCTTTTGCAAAGTCTGTGTATATGACATCTGCATTCTGTTTGTCTTCTAGAGTATCCAGAACCTTGTCGTAGTGGTCCAGTAGTTGGGACAGACAGGAGCGACCTGCTCTAAACCCTTGCTGCCCTTGGTTGTGTAATTGATGGGTATCTAGATGAGTGGCGATCTTGCTTCTTAGAACCCTTTCAAAGATTTTTATGATATGGGACGTTAGCGTTATTGATCTGTAGTTCTTTGCTATTGCTTTACTGCCCCCTTTGTGGAGTGGGGCTATGTCTGTTGTTTTTAGTAACTGCGGGACGACCCCAGTGTCCTTGCTCCCTCTCCATAGGATGTTAAAAGCACGTGATAAGGGCTTCTTGCAGTTCTTGATGAACACGGAGTTCCATGAGTCTGGGCCTGGAGCGGAGTGCATGGGCATGTCATTTATTGCCTTTTCGAAGTCATTTGGCGTTAGGGTAATGTCAGATAGGCATGCGTCTGCCAAGTTCTGTGGCAATCTCATAAAAAAATAATTTTGGTCTTCGACTTTCAGTCTGGTTAGCGGCTCGCTAAAAACTGAGTCATACTGGGACTTTAGTAACTCACTCATTTTCTTGCTGTCATCTGTGTAGGACCCATCCCGTTTTAGTAGGGGCCCAAAACTGGATGTTGTTCTCGACTTTGATTTGGCATAAGAAAATAAATACTTTGGGTTTCTTTCAATTTCATTTATGGCTTTTAGTTCTTCCCACGTTTCTTGATTCCTGAAAGATTCCTTTAGTTTTAATACGATGTTTGCTATTTCTCTGACCAGCGTCTCCCTACGTATTTCAGATATATTGGCCTCTTGTAATCGCTCCGTTATTCTCTGCCTTCGCCTATATAGGGAGCGCCTCTCTCTTTCTAGTTTACATCTTCTCCTTCTTTTCTTTAAGGGAATTTGCCTTGAGCAAACCTCAAGTGCCACAGAATTAATTTGTTC